>JAQIWH010007214.1:0-11758 GCA_034695005.1 Cryptops parisi
AATACATGTCTTATATAGAAAAGAAAAAGTTCTCAATTTCAAAAAATAGTAATATACCATCCTAAATTATTTTCAAGTATCCGAGGCGACAAAATCAATTCCCTTACCCGGAAAAAAAAAGAAAAGAAACTTCTTTACAACTATTTTATGTGTGGTGAATCAAGTCTGGTTTTGGCACGGAGACGAGCAACTCGATTCAATTCGGACACAAAATGGTTCCTTTTTTTTCTCCTTCACTTTTTACTTTTTTTTTATCATCTTTATAGTATCTTAGGCGATTGTAGAAATCCCACTCGTCAGCTTTCACGTCAATAAAACAGGGAGCGCTATCGACACCGGAAATGAAAGAAGATCTCTTCCGGTATTAAACGCGGTTTTCATCTTCTTTCGAAGTTTCACAAACTTAAAAGATTATGAAAATTATAATTAAAATTTTCTTCCTTTTTTTTGTGGCTATATTAAAATGACATCATTGTAATTTTCGATCGGAAAATGTCAAGTTATGCAAAGAAAATGGATGAAAGGAAAATCATCTTCCATCTTAATGAGATTCCAATAAATGGAACTTATTTTTTTCTCTCCCTCATTTTTACCCACAATGCAATAGCTTAATTCGGGAAGAAAATGAGATTTTTCGCCACTGATTGGATTTTCACCTACTTATCATAACTTTAAAAACAAAACCTTTTTCAAAAGGATTAAATTCATCGTTAGAACGACTCAATTGGAAACTCAAAATTCCCAAAATAACCCCCCCCCCCCCAAAAAAAAAAATTCTAAAAAATAAAAAAATGAATTTAATTTTACACGAAACTCGTGACTTGGTTTAGCAACAGAATTAGATAATGTTCAACTTTAAAATTCGAAAACAGGAATTTCTACAGGGTGTTCCAAGTTTTTATAATAAAAAATTGAATCAATTCCAAAAAAAAAAGGAAAACAAAACAGCCCTTTATAACATGGCTCAAATGACATCCTGTAGATCTTAAATTTAATTTTTTTTTAATTATTTTAATCAATTATAGAAAATTGATAAAACTTAAAATTTAACATGAAATATCAACGATTTTAAAAATAAGCGATTATATAGGGTTATATGTCCCAATTTTCCACAATCAAAACAATTGAAGGGTTGCCCGGAATAACGTTGTATGCTACAAAAATTCAATTTTTGATTATTATGAAAAACTGTGCCTCATATATGGGCCTAGCTAATGCTGTCAATAGACTAATACATATATCACTTCAAAATTAGGCACCTAATAGGTGACAATCAATGTGTTTCTGAATACTTCTTTTGCCATTTACTCAAAACTATGAATTGTTACATGCAACGTTATTTCGGCCAAGCTTTCAATTGCTGTTTCTTTCAATGACTAAAATAACACCCTGTAAAATGTATACCATAAACTATAAGCTTATATATGTTTTAAATTTTAAAATAGATCGATTCAACATAAAATATCAACAACTCTAAAAAGGCAATTATACAGGGTGTCCTAATTTTCCACATTAAAAAAAAACATTTCGTTTTTTTTTTAACTTGTCTCAAATGACACCCTGTACATACTAAATTTCCACATGGAAACTTAAACAAAAAATAAACGTTTATACAGGGTGTTCCAACTTTCACACTAACAAAACAAAAACCAGATATTTCAAAGAAAAAAGAAATAAAAAGAAAACTTTGTTTAAAACTGGCTCAAAAGACACCCTGTAGATACTAAATTTTCATATTTAATTTTTTTTTTAAAAAAGTTATAAGTTATTGTAGTAGTAGGGTGATTGAACTCGAGTGAACTCGGAACGATTCGGCAATGTCGATCGACAAAAGCCGGAAACCGCATCGTGTCACGTGATTTACGGCTGCCCCCAGGGTCACGTGACGCTTTCCGGACAAACCTAAACGACCCAATGTCGTCGTTGTCTCTCGTTCCCCGTTTTTCCCCCTCTCTCTTTTGTCATTGTATATCTGTCGTTGTTTTTCAGTACGTTAACAACAACAAAAATGTTTTCATGGAAACAACAACAACAAAAATTTTTGACATCTCGACAACAAACTTTTTGAAAGAAAAAAAAATTTCTTCACGTGCAAATATATATTTTTATCGAGTATCCAATTCTAAAAAAAAAAAATGTGAAATATAAAAAAAAAAAAGAAGTTAATATTTTGTTTCGGAAAACATGGTGAACCTGTGGCACGCGTGCCCAAATTAACGTACGAACTGCAGGCACGCGTTCTATGTAAAGTTCGCCGGTCGAATCGTTCATAGGATCATAAGATATGAAATGTTTTCTTGAAACTAATTAAACAAAATCAGTTACTTAAATATATAAAAATAAATTTTAAATGTCAAAATAATGTCAATTCTACCTTCAATTCCAAAACCGACTGCGTACCGTACATATTTTTATTAAAATAAATAAGAATGCTGTTATTAAAAATACTGTGAAATTAATAAAATAAAATATTAATTAGATTGTTACTAAGTATAACGTAACATTCCAAGACATCCAATTTACGATTCCTCAAATTAGCAGCCAATGAAAAAGTAAACTAAATAAAATCATCAATAATATTGATCGATACAAAAGTAGTTCTCATAGTGCGCGGCTGGCGGATGATTACTCATCACCTGTTTTGACGTCTTTATCGCTTCATCTCGATGACTGGCGAACCCAATGGCACGCGTGCCCCAATACTGGCACGTATTGCTACAAAGGTTCGCCAAACAATTTTTACAAAAAAAAATTAATTATAATTTTAAAAAAAATATAATTATAATACCAAATTAATAATATGATTAGCGTCACGTATACTAAAAATAACCTATTCAATGAGCTTATAACTTCTATAAATATTTGGTCAATATTTATAGGAAACGAATTATTTGAAGGGGAAGTGAGATTAAGGGCAACGATGGTGATGACGTAGCAGTTTTGTGTCAAACTAAGGACAGTCACGTGATGTTGTTTTTTGTGTGTGTGTGGAGGCAATGTCATAAACCTTTGGAGGGTGAT
Source organism: Cryptops parisi (assembly GCA_034695005.1). Taxonomy (NCBI): domain Eukaryota; kingdom Metazoa; phylum Arthropoda; class Chilopoda; order Scolopendromorpha; family Cryptopidae; genus Cryptops; species Cryptops parisi. The sequence goes on from JAQIWH010007214.1 coordinate 3,022, forward strand.
GATAGGGTTAAAAGAATGTCACGCACAATTTATTTTCTTTGAGAGATTCGCGATTGAGCTTCGCTGCAATACTTAAAGGCAATGCGTGAAGCCGAACCCGTGGGAAAAATAATTTCGCAAATACAAAATGATAAAATTATAATTAAATTCATGAGAAATTTAAACTTAAAAAGTTACATTAAAACTACTAAGTAGTTGATATTGTCATTTATAAAAAAAAAATTCATATAAATGCTATATAAAAATTTTCCATATAAAATTTATTTATTTATTTATTGCACGATCACAACTGGATGGATCAAAACAGAGTTCAAAAGCAACAAATGACAAAATTGAATAATGAATATCTACAATGATGTTGTAATACATTTGACAAAGTATAAACATAGCAATGAGTGGCAAATTAATAATTAGAGAAATTTATATGACCAAACAATTTCTTATTAAAATTTGTCAAATAAAAGGGATTAATATCGTGCACTTTTACGTAGTGGGTAAGAAACGCTGGGTGAATTAGCTTTTTTAGTATATTATATTTGTGTTTTAAAACATGTATTATTTTTTAATTAAAATAATTTTTTTGATATCAAATTTAAATAATCACCCTCCGCGCAACACCGGGTGCAATCAACTGTGAACATGGTACACAATGCACTCATGTTACACACGGCCATTACATTCGATGACAATTCCCCGTTATTGCGCGCAAAGCTCTCGTCCAATACTCATTGCAAGACTTAATCATCGCCATGGTAACAGTGGATGACTTTCGAACCAAGTCAAGTGTTCCCAAAGGTCCACGGCGGCGGACCAATTGGACACGAATTGCTTCCAAAGCAAAATCAATGACAACAACGACAAACAACCAACCGCAATAAACCGTTTCCAGTGATTAAAACCATTTTCTTCTTAATTGAATACAGCGAAAGTGAATGGTACTACTACTACGTACCATCACGTACTATAATGATGGCACTCTTTTAATGGTACTACTACTACTACTACTACTTGTTCACTACGACAACATCTGCGACATTAAGGCCAGCTGACACCGACGCTTCGAAAAACCAAAAATTTTGGAATTGATTTCTCGTTTGCTGTTACTTTTTCGTTTTTATATGAAGTGATATGTAGTTCATTTCAGCAAGTTTTGATTTTTTTTCTTCTATAGCCCCATTTTTATTTCGCGTTATATCGAGGTTTGGTTTGATTTTTTTTTTGAACTGTTTGATAAAGTGAAAGGAAACGTCGTTTATCTTCTGTCACAAACAACAGTGCTTGTAAAGTGTTGATTTTTTTTTAAAAAATTGAAAAATAGTATTCCACCAACAAATATATCAACGTTCCGTCCTCCTCTTACGGGCTTTTTTAGGAGTATAATTATACAAATTGTTTGTTTGTTTTGTTTTTTTTTAGAAAAATACTGGTAAGAAAAGAAAGCAAGACAAGTAAGAGGAAAAAAACATCATCAGTTGTTTCACGTTTTCGTTTTTCGAGTCTAACTTTTTTGACTTTTTCCTGAAAGAAGCCCTTAGAACACTGAAAACATTGTAGGAAGTATGTGTGTTCAAAAGCGTTCGAAATCTGTGACACTTCTGCCAGAAACAACCGTTTCTAAATATGTTTTAACTTGACGGTTATCAAACAAACACGTCAACGTTTCATTATTCTCCTAAGGGCTTCTACCAGAATAAAATTTTAAAAAAACAATAAGGAAAAAAATGTAAGAAAGAGTATAGAAACACAATAAAGAGTAAGAAAATCTACCCGATAAGTGAATAAGAGAAGCAATGCTTTTTTTCCAAAATGAACATTTTAATCTGATAGTTTCGTGTTTTTCTAAGAAAAATCCCTCAAAAAGGGAGCGAAACGTTAATGCGAAAGTTGCAAAACCTTAAAAGCTACATGCTATGTGAACAAACAAAAAGCACTGTTACTTAGTGGTTTCAAAACTATCAACTTCTTTCCTTGTTTTTCCAGTAGTTTGTGATGAAAGTCGGCCGTTAGAAGCTGGCGAAACGTTGATGCGAATGTTGGAAAACCAACGTCAAAAGTTACCTAATAGGACACCCAATATTACCTACGAACCCACCTACCTAATACTACTTAATATCAGTTACTTTGAAACTAAACTGAAAACTTTTCTTTTAATATTTTTTGTTGAAAGAAGCCCTTAAGAGGTTGGTCAAACTTCGATGGTATAAAAGCAAAAACAAGTCAATAAAGTTAAATATCAGTGGGTTCAAAACACATGAACTCATTGCAAACTACCATTTCATTTTTGAGGATGACATTTCCAAAGTCGCTTGCAACCAAAGTTATGGACCGTTTAAAAATGATGACAACCATTTCGGCATCACTTTGATGACGTCACTCTTTGTGGTGGGGCAAACTATGTCAACATTTTGCCATTCTGTTTCCCACAAAACAACTCTCATTAGTTTGTATTAAGAGTTGGAAATGAATTTTCACAATTGACGATGCGCGAAACAAGTTGACAACAATGGTTGTCTCGGCTTCCGTAGTTTGTTTTGTTTTTTTTGGAAATGTTGCTCGAGCCTAGCCAAGCGTTAACTGAATTTGTTGATCCTGTCTAAAGTGGCGCCTTTCGACCTAATGCAATCTCACTCTTTAATGATGATGGTTTTCAAAGCTTATGTTAAGAGAAGACGAACTTTTTACCCAAAGACGAATGGGTTAAAACTCAACGTCTGACATCGAACCAACATGGCGCACTTTTTATTTTGACTATTTATTTTTTAATAGTTTTTTTAGGGCCAATTTTTTTTTCATTAAATTTTTGAAAAATGTCATGTCAAATGAATGATGAAATGATTAATTTAAACATGTTTTGGTTTGATCGATTTATTTATTTGGTTTTTAGGTTTTGTTTTTTAAATGTTCGAAATTTTCGAATTTCACCAATTTTTTCGAAAATTCGAGTAAACTTGAACATTTTATCCCATTAAAATACTTTGAATTAAAATTTTAAACATGTCAATCAAAAGTTGACATTTAAAAAATAAAGTTTTGAATTTTCGAAAATTGTTTCAAATTTTTTGAATTTTCGAATAAGCATTCAAATTTATGTTTCGTTTAAATTTTTGAAAAATCCAATCGCATTTTCGAATTTCAGCAAGTAATTTTTTTCGAAAAATTCGAATAAACTAACATTTTCTCCCATTAAAATACTTTCAATTAACATTTTAAACTTGTCAATAAAAAATAGACATTTGAAAATCGAATTTTCGAAAATCGCTTCAAATTTTTCAAATTTTCGAAAATCGCTTCAAATTTTTCGAATTTTTGAATAAGCCTTCAAATTTATGAGTTTCATTTAAAATTTTCCAATCATTTTCTACATTTTGGTATACGACGTTTTTCGAAAACATTTTCGAAATTTAGAATTGATGTTCGAATATCGCATAATATTTACATTAATGACACAACATCCCCAGTAGAAAGAAACATGTACAAAATAATATAACCAATAATGAGATAGGCCATTCACAAAAAGTTTCGAAAAATAAAAACAACAAAAACTTTCGAAAAAGCTTTTTCGAAAACCGTCATCAACAACCGTTCTACTTGAAACACAAACTTCAAAACAAACCCTCGAGTCGGGATTTAACCTTTGACCAATAACATTCACTAAAATAACAAATTTCGACAACCAACCAAAAATGGAAACCTCATTTACCCCTTTCCCCCCATTTTTTTCACAACTTCCCAAATCCCCCATTCTGCTCGCTTCTGGTTTTAATTGGCTATTTGTCTTGCCAGAAGCCCCCTTTTAATTGCAAACCCTTTGGCTTCTACGTTAATGCCACTCAACCCATTAAATTCGACCATTTTTAAAGGCATTTTAAATTATACACAAGAAAAAAAAACAGACAACCGTACTGTACTTTTTTTAATGTTGCGGAAATGTAATAAATGCGGAAACCCAGGTGGACCCTCGTGCAACATCCACTTGTTTAACTACTTAGTGAAGCAATTAAAGTCAGAATTGCTAAACTTCGGACTAAAAAAAAACACACACATAACCGTAAAACTATAGAATTCTCAGATGATCTATAAAGTCACTGTTGACGTATCCAAACCAATATTGTGTTGTAACAGTGAAAAACCTTTTTACACGAAAACAAAGTCGTCGAGCCATTTATAACGAGCAACTTCTACAACGAAATTTCACACGAGCGGTTTTAAAAGTAAAAATTACGCTTCATACAACGAGCACTTTTCAGTGACGCGAAATAGAATTTATTATAAAGTGTGCATAATTATATCTTTATAAACTCAAAATAAATGCTTTATAAATAATATAATCGACATTTTAGACGGGTCAAAATTCACGCACCATATATAAAATTTAAATGTGGAGCGTATTTCGTGAGTTTTTTTTTTTTTTTTAGTCAAATTATTCAAACATCTTATTAAATTAAAGGTAAAAATTCTATTACAACCTCCAAATATATTTCTAAGGTAGGTACTTGGGGTTTAACGAGGGCACCGACTGGCTTTTACAGCCATGTCATTTGGCCCTCAGACTTTATTTAAATCAGAAATACAGAAATGACGATGTGATGAGGATGATAAACATGGAACAGGGTTTTATGAAGCAGGAGGAAACGGGAGTGCCCCGAGAAAACCTGCCCCCGCAGTGTCAGACCCTAAACTGAACCCAAATATATTTCTAAAATCGTTACTTCAAACATAGATAAAAAAAATCCACGCATCATCTGTATATCGGACATTTCTATAAGAAATACATCAAATATCCCTATGGTGCGTCACTTTTGTCCCCGTCCGAATAAAACAGTGATCCCCTTCCAAACAAATTCATTAGACAAAATTCAAGCACCATAGTTTATATAATAACTTTATAATTTGGTGCGTGACTTTTGTCCAATGACTTTTCGGAATTGTTAAAAACATTATAAAAAAGTCATCATAACTCTTTTCTAAAAAATAAATATTAAAAAAAAAATTGATAAAATTCATTTTTTGCAATCACCATTTTTCACACATTTGAAAAAAGAAACAAACACTAATGACACCCTGTAGGTTTTGGTTTAAAAAGAGGTCGATGACCTATTAGTAGGAAAAGTCATCCCTATTTATCCCACAAGTCGTCTTATTCCCAGTTTTCCTTTGGCTTTCTGCGTCATTAACCCTTACATCTCGATTCCAAACTCTTTTCACCAAAAATAAAAATAAAAAAGTCCAAACTAAAAGGCACTTCCAGAACGCCAAAATAAACTCGACGGCTTTATGATAATAAACTATGTCTCACTCTAAACGAAGAAAAAACATGACTCCGAAGACAGGTCGGTATTGTTATGAGTGTTTATATAAACCGAGTTTTGTTTAAATCTTAAAACTACCAAATGCAACGTTGTCTTAAAAGGTTAACAACCTTTCTTAGAAAATGTCTAAATTACAATATTATACGCCTATTTATATAATATAATTTTAAAAATATTTATATATCGATATTATATAAACAATTTTAAAAAGTCAAATATTTGTACGTGTTTTCGCAACCAAAAGTAATTTTCGTTGAAGTCAAAAGAAGTTTCCATTTGCAAATTACTGTGGACATTTCATATACAAAAGACATTTTGTGTCCGATTCCACTAATATCGTTTGTCGACACGATCATTAATATCGATCTCTTGGTGTCAATGTCTATTGGTGACAGTATCTATTGGGAAATGTTGAACTTCTTAGTGAAGAATTTTAACATTTTGCAAGAAGTTTTATTTCAACTACGTGACATGATTCAAAAATACCATTATAAATATACATAAAATATGTACAATATAGTATACATAAATACTGTATTTTTATATGTACACCCTCACGTGTACAACATCTAATAGTCACGAAAAAATCGGTCACAAGTTCCACATGTCACGTCTTTTCCTTATGTACCTTACCTTGCGGCAAGGTTCCAAAAATCGATATTTTTGGTACCGTACCATTTCAAATGAAGAAATGTCCCACAAAGTATCATTGATACCCATATACATCATCCCTACAGCTGAAAAATATCATCCCAATAAAAAGGACATTTTCACCAAAAAAAACAACAAAAAATTCCCTCTGTACATCACGCTAATTAAGCTACAGGGTATCCATGGTTTACAATGCGATATCTTCGGTACCTTACCATTTGGACAGTTATCACTGACACCCTAATTGCTATCACCAACACTGAAAAGTTACCAAAAAATTGGATATTTACAAATGTACAACAAGATACTGTATTCGCTCTTCGACATCACTCCATCTATCACAACGGTACGATACTTTCAGTTCCAAAAGGCGATATCTTTGGTACCGTATCATTCCAAATAGAGACATTTTTCAAAAGATATCACTGGTACCTTCCCACATTACTCCCAGGGTTAAAAAAGTCACCACGATGAATTAAACATCAAAAGATTTTCCTTCCCAAAAATTTTTCTTTCCGAACTTCACTCACAGCAACATTACATCACGATACCCTAAGTTCCAAAAAGAGATAACTTTGGTACCTTACCACCCAAACTCGAGACATTCCTCACGATCAAACTACACCCAAACCTTTACAATCAAGTCCCCACGTCAACCCGTTAACTAAAACAACTCACATGTGAACGGCGTGCAAAGCCGCGTCTCCGGGAACTCGGTTCCATCCTAGCCGCGTACAGTCGACGCTCAGTTGGGGAGCTTTCCTGTCGTTAGCCAATTCGGCGGCAAACACGCACTCGCAATCGAGGGGACACGGACCATAGAAATCATAACTAGTCGTCGTGCTGGTGGTGGTGCTGGTGGTGGTAGACAAAGAATGATAAGGTCCGTGGAACCCGAAAAACACGACAAGCGTAGCCCAAAGGGTCCCTCGAAAGCCAATTCTCTTCATCGCCGCTCCATCAAAGAGGCTGGGAAAACGTCTTTGACATTCTAAACCGACATGGTGTTGTGGCCACGGTGTCTCACCGAGGAATGACACCCACCAAACAACACGACACCAAAAGTTTAGTTGGGATGAAAGACACCGCGCGGCGCCGTTGGGTGGGGTTGACTTCGGGATCATTTTGTTGCTACTGCAAGAAGCTGGGAGAATGGGAGGAAAAATTGATCAAAAAGATGGAATAAGCCATTGCGTGGGAAACAGGGGAAGTGAGTGGATAACGCGATTTTTATTTTATTTTATTTTCGTTTTTGTTTATTTCTTTCGTTCATTCGAAAAAGATGAAGTTTTTCCCACAAAAAAAAAAGAACCAAAAAATGGTGACTTTTAGGACCTTGACGAAGTTTATGATACAAATCCATTGCACTGGCAACAGTTGTAAACGTTGATTTAGCATTAATTTGGTCTATTTCACCAATTATCATGCTAATTTTTTATTGATAATAAACTTGTATTAAATAAAATATTGTTTAATTTCTTATTATACAAACTACAACTAATATACAATTTTAAGTACCTACTATGACTATACACTTTGTACAAATATACTATGTACATAGTTACAATATACGGTATATACAATGCTCATTCACTAAAAAAAAAGTTAAGCGGTAGCCAAGATCACATCGATACAAATATCGATACCCATTATCGATAAAAATCAATAAAATATTGATAACATTTAAAGTTAAAGCGTATACCCTAAAAAGCATTTAAAGTATAGCTTCGTGTACCCTGAGGAAACGTACTGATGTATTACATAATGTACAATAACACCATAAAGAACAGAATATACAGGGTGTTTCAGACCACCCGTACCAGCGGGTTTTCTCGAAAACAATTGAGACGGATTCATATGGGGTGAAAAATTTAATCAATAATGTTTCCCAAAAAAAGTTCACGTATGACACTACCGTCAAACCGGAAGTAGAGTGAACTGGGGGTAAAGTTTTAAATTGAACCCATGGGTCAAGTGGGGTATCGTTGGAAAGGTCGTTGAAAAAGAAACAACTTTCGCCTGAAACATTTTTTAATATCGTCTACCGTTAAGGATATAGTTGACATGAAAACAAAGGAAATGAAATCACAAGGTTTCGAACTACAGTTTTCGAGAAAAAACCGCTGGCACGGATGGTCTGAAAAACCCTGTATATGCATACGGAGTGATTAGTGTATAATTTTAAGGTATATGCGCAATATTTTATAAAATATTCTTATTACGAATAACCCAAGTCTTCAGCTTCCTCAATCTATCTTCATCTCTGTGATGGTCCAGAACACGTGTCTCAATGCAGCGATGACACCTAGCGGCATTTCAATGAAACAAAACTTTCAAAAATCTAATCTAAATGGTGTTTCAATTAAAACCGTGCATGGCACGGAGCTACTTCTAGTTCTATATAATCAGCTATGACACGGAGTATACTATAAACAGATATATATATATATTTTACACATACACCTTGCATATTGTCCCTAAAGGAAATGATTTTTTAAAAATAAATAAAAATATCACACTGTGTATATGAGTTATAGGTATACTTTAAGTACAGTACATTAGCATACATTACTAATGTATGCTAAGATATGCTTTTAGATGTCCCAAAAGTCTGGCTCCATAAGAAAAGTATAGAAGCTAGCGTAAAATATACATCCTATAAATTCGGGACACTCTGTATATACCGTACACTACATTAAGCTGTAGTATACAGTACACTATAGTGTTTAAACATATAGTAGTATATACATGTACTTCCATAGACCTACCTCTATATA
>JAQIWH010007215.1:0-11758 GCA_034695005.1 Cryptops parisi
TATATATATATAAGATTATAACAATAAAATAATTATCATAATAATAGACTGTTAGTAAAACAACTTAGAAATATAATAAAATCAAAAGTCAGCTCCATAGGCCACCGAATGGAACGATTCTCCCACTGGCTTCGCGTTTACTTACTTCTTCTTGTTAATAGTTAACTATACTGTTACGTTATGTTTAGTTAATGTACAGTTTTGATGGTTTGCTCAGTTTTGAATATTAGACACTGTTTTCCTCAACACTCAACATCTGCCATCATCATCATCAACATAAAAGGTTGTTACACCTCTGTCTCTCAATCCTCGACAGATGTTTTACAGGAGATGCCTGTATCAACAGTAGGATCATCTGTTATAGGGACACAGAAGCTTTGTGAGCTTAAGCTACTGGTTCCTACCTTAAGTTGTTGTTGTTATGTGTTTTTTTATGATGGTTTTTGTATGTAATTACACGCGAAGTACGTGTTGTGTTTGTATGTATTAGACGTAGAAGTTGTCGTTACACACGGTGATACTTTTTTGTAGTTATTTATTTATTTTTTAATTTCTTTTATTTCATTTATTTATTCGTTTCGTTGTTGTGGTTTCATGGGTAACGAGCAGCAATGTGTGTGTGTGTGTGTGTTTTTTTTTCCGATTGAATTATAAAGACGTGATGTGAAATTAGAATTTTGGAGTTTCGATAATTTGATGTTTGGTCTATGTCTGTTTTATTTTATTTTTTAAATAGTGTAAAAATTATTTTAATAGTTTTTTCAGCTATACATCATAAAATAAAAGATTCAAATTCAAGGGGATAGTAAATTAGAATTAAAAAATAATCGTTAATTAAAATTAGTTTTTGCTTTCGTGTTATACAAAAGATTTGGCCTGTCTGTCTTTTTACATTGAAGAACCATCCTGTCTTTTATCTATGATACTATAAAAATACAACAAATTTTTGTAAGTAAATAATTTTAAAAATGGTACTTTCTGGTTATAGCCGGGGCAGTCTGATGTTGCCATTTGCTTGTACTTGATCATGGGTTTATTTTGCAAGTCAGGTTAGGAAAAACAAAGAAACGTATTAAATGTATGATATTGTTTTGTTTTTCTAACCTAACCTGCAAAATAAATCCATGACCGAGTACAAGCAAATAGCAACATCAGAATATGAAAAATATCTAAAATTCTATATTTATTGTATTGAAATGTATATATGTAGGCCTATAAGTGTTACCATCAATGTATGAAATCCAGGCATTCCGTCGAATACGTAGCCTATGTTGGCAAAGTATGAAATAACCCTTGTATACAATTAGTTAGGTGTAAGTTAACAACATTTTCTCTGAAAATTACTTTAAGCATAAATTTAAACCCAACTTAAACTCTTGTAACTATTCTAAGGCTAAATTCATACATTGTCTAAACCAGGCTTGACATTATATAGAATGCCTAGATTCTATATATTGCTAGTAACATGTATGGATATATGTTACTGTCAAAGCCCAAATTCAGTTATAACATGATCTTATTATTCAAAACCCGATTAAACCATAATCACAAAGATCAGATTAGTTAATGCCGCCGAAGGCCGCCAAACGCTCAAATCACTAATTCCAAAATCGATGATTTCGATAGTTTTGACACAGTCAAAATTGGGTTTTAACTCATTTCAGATTTTGAAGGTAACATTGTACACGTCAGGCAGCTTTTATATGTACTGTATATTAGTACATACTAGCAATAAGCCCGTTCTTAGCACGGGTACCCTTGTGAATATGTATCTGCTACTGATACGAACGTAAGAATAGTTAGTTATATATCTTTAGATATATCCTTATATATGGATAAATATATAACGAGATAGTTGTATATTCTGCGTACCCGTAATAAATTTTTTTAGTGCGGTAAATCTTATTATCGATGGATACGATATTATTTGTGGTGTTGTTGTTGATGATGATATTTCAAACCCAATCGTATCCTCCCAACTTCCTGGCAGTTGTATCAATTTATATCTTTTTCGGGTTTCGAATTTCTATCGGTTACAACTATTTATCTGTATACCTGCAGGTGGTCTTCGTCACTCAGAATAAAACAACAACAAAAAACAGAAGAGGATTATTTTTGTTTTGAGTTATATACATAGGAAAATAGAAATAGCTTTTCTGAGCGACGAGATAGTACATTACAAACTCATCTGTTAAGGTTACAGTTGTTATGGATTTTTATCATCATCATCATCATTATTAGTAGTAGTATTACATTCTTTTTCCTCTTGTTTCTCATTTTCTACACTTGGTTTCACAATGTTGTTATACTATTAGGTTCTCTGTAGTTTATTATATATATTTTTTTTATATGTATTTCTTATCTTTTCATCTCTTCGTCATTTCCTGCTGATCCAATTTCCAAGTCATTTTTTCCTCCTCGTGTATGTATTCTAATTTATTTATTTTCTATTTATTTTCCTTTTCCTCCTGTCCATTGACTTTTTATTGTTGTTTTTACTTATTATTACAAGTTCATTACATCCACATGAAAAAATTTCATATAACTAAATATATATATATATACATACACGTGAATTCTCATTGTGGACCAACTGCTTAAGAAAGAACATTAAGATACATACCTCTAACAAACGTGTTAGATTGTTGACATTAGTGTTATAACTTAACAACACCACACGCAATACACGTCAACACATTTTCTTACGTTGAATCTGTTGTGTGAGATTGTTTTGAAAAGATGTCAAAAAAGATGTTAATGAGTATCTAATGGGTGTTTTGAGAATATCTAAAAACGTATCTGAAAATGCTATACCCTTGTTATAAAATACCTTAGTGAAAGTGTGAAATTGATTGAAAAAGTGAATGCTAAACTACTATATCTGTCTAATAGTTGACATATTTTCTAGTGAAAGTGAGAAAATAATTAAGTTTTTCAATTTAGTATACAAATCAATCGTTTTATGAAATATCTAGTTAACGTGCGAAATTTGTTATAAATGTAAAATTACTACGTAATAAAGTTAAAAACATAATGTTTAGCACATTTTACTGCTATATTTAATGAATTTACTAGTAACTGCAAAAATTCGTCATTTCATAAAATATTTAGTTAAAACGCAAAATTTGTTGAAAGTTTGTAAATCACTATAAGTGAAAGAGTGAAATGTGTGAAATTGGCTAAATGCGTCTGAAATGTTTAATATAACATACATTTTGTCGTTTGAAATGAAACAAATTGACATTGAAGATTTTTATTTATATTTTTTAAAAACGGTTGAAATTGTTAATATTGTTTTCGTTATGTATGAAATATTATTTTCTCGGAAATACATCACATAGTTTTGTTTGTTTTTTTGTGTTTTCAGGAAATACCAACCTCTCGAAATCTTTGTAAAATTCTCTTCACGTAGTTGAGGAATGTACTTAAACCACTTTCTCATCGATCGAAGGTAAGATGACACTTTTTTCAAATTCATTAATAACAACTGGTTTTTTAATACAAAACTGGTCACATTTTATACAAAATATATTTTTTAGTTTATAATCGTGTAATAAACATTTTCAAAATTTAAATTTTTGATGCTATATACTGAATTTTCTATATCTACTTCACACATACAGCTCTGTTTGTTAGTGTGAACATAACGTGGTGTGGTGTTAGTAACGGATTGCTAAGTAATAATGAGGATAACACCAATTATAGAAGCCGTCATTATTGACGGCATACAGCTAGTCAATAGCTTTTCATTCACCTTCATTCAATTGTTTATCAAGTATTATAAATTAGGAATAACTTTTGATCCTGATCACGGCACCATTTTTTAATTAGATCAGTGATTCTCAACGAAGGGTGCGAGACACTCCTTAGAAATGTGACGTTTGTTCTGAGGGGTTATCTTAGTTTTTGGTTAGTTGTAATTATACATTATTAGAGTCAAAGTATATTAAGAAATATCCAATATTTCGATATTAGAAAATTCATTGGTGATGAACTAAGGAACTTGATTGAAGAGTCTGGTGTAAAAGGATGTTAAGTAATATTTTTTGTCAACATAAGATTTAGAAGCATTTTGAACTGTGTTAGGCGCAGTTCAACCTTCATAATTTTTAGCAAAACATCAATATGTGCAAAGATATTAGTGCAAGAAGTGTGAAATAGCCTATAAACATCAATGCAAGTTCGGATATTTCAAGTTCAGATGTTATATAAGTTCAGATTTTTCAATTAAATACTTTTAGTAATCATTTGAATTAAATTTTTGTGTAATTTAAATAAAGATAAAAAAAAAAGATCACGTGATTTAAGACATTTTGTAGGCTCGATGATTCAGGTTATAGTATCTCTGTTGATACAAAATAGTGAACAAAGTTATTGGGTCCTTTCAGTAAAGTTTGTAACGTTATCAGTAAAGGCCTAATTAAGGAAATAAAGAGGAAAATAAGAGACTATTAAAGGATGTGTTATGCTAGGTTTGATCCTGGTCACGGCACCACTGCTCGTGTATTAGTAGCGAATCCACTGAATCTTTCTCTCAGTTATTACAAGTTGTAGAGCCTCATGTGCACGTCTCGTGTGATTGTTTTCTAACATTGTTATTATCATCTTACTTAGCATGAAAGTCTATGATTTACATGGTTTAATGGATTTCCATATCCATGTTTTTTCTTCCTCCTTTTTTGTATATGTAGATATCTTTTTCCTTACGTAAAACGCGGAGGAGGAGGAATTACGCTCATTTTCTTTCCCCTTTATGTTAATTATATACAGTCAACTTTTTATTATTATTTTCTTCATTATTATTATATTTTTGTTTGTTTGTTTATTTCTCTCATTGGACAATAGACTATGAAGAATTTTTCGGTTTTTCTTTTCCTCGTTTGGTATTTTCTTTCGTAATACTTTTTTTGAGAACTCGGAAGGAATGTAAACGTTAGAATAAACTTTTCTCTTCTCGGTACGTTGTATCGATATTTCTAAACATCCGATGAGAAATGTGTTTTTTATTCATATTTTTTATTTTAATGTGAGATTTTTTTATTGTTGATGACACTGGTCTCCTTCACCTGGCACTATTTTGTCCTTGACTTTATTGTCAACTGCGTTTCTTCGTCGTTATTTCTGCTCCGAAATTCTCGTCTTTATGTAAATGATTGATCATTGTTCGTTCGCAAAAGTCATGTGATCACCTGTTTTTTGTTTTTTTTTGTATCGCTTCACTTCTTTTTTGTTATCAAACATAAACAAACGACACAATAAATTGAAATTTGGATCACACTGTATATTTTTAAGTCAATTTTTTTTTGTGTAAAGAATTATTAGGCAGTTTTCAAATTTGAGCACTCAATGTGGAATAAAATACTCTTTAAGTTTTGATCAATAAAAATTATCCAGTTTGTTGTGTCAAATAAAATCCGATTCAAATTTGAACACACAAAAATTGGAAGAAATAAACTGAAAAAAATTAAACATTTCAAGAATATTTTTTCATTGACATTTTAAGAATACAGTATTGTTAAAATTGCGGTTCACCCTGTATAGTTTTCTCTTATATTTGAATAGCACATTTGTCATAATTTAAAATTTGAACAAATTAAAAAAACATGAAAAAAAACCAATTTTAATTTGAAACTTTTTAAAGAATACAATTTTTGAAGTTTGGATCACCCTGTATAATGTTTTCATATTTGAATGCCATATTTCTTGTCATGGTTTAAATTTGAACACAGAAAACGTTTTTTTAACAGAAAATGTTAATTTGATTTTCTTTACTATTTAATTTCAAAATTATAAAAAAATATTATCAAAATTTGGATCACCCTGTACAATTTTTTGTTATATTTGAATGATATGATTTAAATTTGAAAAACTGTAGAAAAAAAATATTAGAAATTTAATTTGAAACTTTTTAAAGAATACAATTATTGGAGTTTGAATCACCTTGTATAGTGTTTTTATATTTGAATGCCATATTTCTTGTCATGGTTACAATTTGAATACAGAAAACGTTTTTTTAACAAAAAATATTAATTTGATTTTCTTCACTATTTAATTTCAAAATTGTAAAAAATATTATCAAAATTTGGATCACACTATATAGTTTTTGTTTGGATCACTTTGTACAAATTTTTTTCATATTTGAATGATATGATTTAAATTTGAAAAACTGAAAAAAAAAACTAATAAAAATTTAATTTGAAACTTTTTAAAGAATATAATTATTAGAGTTTGGATCACCCTGTATATATATATATATATATATATATATCTTTTTTTGAGTAGAGTCGGAAACTTTTTCAGGTTTGACGAACACGTTTGTATAGAGTGGTTTATTGTTTTAAAAATATATTTTTATTTTTCTAATTTGTACCTTTACACATTTATTGTTGTATCAGTTGTTTGTGACCCGTGTCGTTGTAACACACGGTGAACAAAGGGTTAACAGATGCCACGGTCATAAGACCACAAAGAACAAGTTGAAGAAGAAGAAGCAGCAAAAAACAAAATACATTTACTCTTAGAAGCGAATTAATAACTTCCTTCATCTTTTTTCTTCTTCTTCTTTTTCATACGACAATGTTGAAAAATCTAACCTTGGAACGAAATCTTCAATTTATTACTTCCCTTAATGCAATGAAGTAACGAAAAATACAAGTCGAAAAAGGCGACCATCAACGACTTTTTGCAACGTTTTTCTTATTAATTTCAATATATGCTAAATAACGAGTTTAAAGAAAAAAAAAAGACTAGGTAAACAGGAAACAATTATACTTAATTACCAAGTTATACAGTGTGGTTCATTTTTATTTGATAATAATAATAATAGTTATGTTAAACAATAATGTAAGTTACGATAAAATTTAGGCCTAAATTTAAGTTTTATTATTTAAAAATAGAAATGATGTTGATTATCCTATACTAATCTTAACTAACATAAATAATTGTATACAAGGTGTTATTTAATACTTTTGCCAAAACAGGATAGGCATTCTATAGAATACCTGGATTCTATACATTGCCAAAAAACATAATACAAAGTACACACAATCAAAATGTCAAATTTGATTTTTAATTTACATTTGTATTTTTTTAATTTACATGTTTTCTTTACTTTATGTATATGGTTTACAGGGTGAGCCATAAAATCACGCACCAATATATTGTTGATGTTCAAATTTGAAGCGGATTTTGTATGATGTAGCACAGTATCGCCAGCCAATTTGGCATAAAATAAAATTTGGTTTAGATTTTAACTTATACTAATATAACTAAGTTAAGTAGTTGTATACAAGGTGTTATTTCATACTTTACCTAAAGAGAATAGGCAATCTAAAGAATACCTGAATTTTATACATTGCTGGTGACATAACATAAAGTACACACAAATAACCAAAATGTTATATTTAATTTCATATTTGTCAACATTTTATCTTTACTATATATGATGTACAGGGTGAGTCATCAAATCACGCACCAAAATAATATGTTCAAATTTGAACCGGATTTTGTACGATGTCAGCACAGCTTTCCCCAACCGTTATTTTTGCACCAAATATAATCCGGTTTTGTATTTTAACGTCGGAATAAATTTTAAAATGTGATTTATGGTTCACCCTGTAGAGATGAGTTTTAGATGTTGAAACGGTGGTTGATTATGAGGCGTTCAAAATCTATCGAGGAATATGGTCATCGATGCGAGATAATAGTATTGAATAGGCTATTGTATGTTAATTCAATGAATTTCTAGGAAATTTGGTTAAATTATGTACATTTTAGTTATTTCGTAGAATTGAAGGTTTTTTCTTTGAATAAGTGATGGATGTGTAGGCCAAAAAATAAAAATAACAAATTTATTTAAACTATATTATGAGATCTTTTCTATAAATTTTATGTCAACTATTTTTACGACTTTGTTTATTTCCTTGGTTGACAAATTACAAGTGTCCTTTTTTGTAAATGTCAATGTTTCTTTTTTCTTTTGCGTTCGAATTTGTCGTGACAACTCGACGTTGTTCGTCGAAATCGAGGAAAAGATTTCGAGATGCGATAGTATCGTTACAAAAGTATCGGATATCATTCAAAATAGTCGCTGACGACGTATCATTAAAATCCCCAACCAATGATATTCATTTGAGATGAAAATGAGATTAACTTTTTTTTATGGCCTTCGTTTGATATTAATACAAAATTTTATGCAAATTGTTTTTTATACTCTTTATATTATTTGTTATTAGCTTCACTTGTGAGTTTGTGAGTGAGTGAGCTGGGAATTGAACTTAATACTGTTTATCAACAGTTGTTTATGAGAATATATCTTATACCAAAAAAAACGCATAAAATGAGAACCGCATAGATCCTCCGCATAAATGAAAAACCGCATAAGTGTTTTTTTGCATTAATAAAAAAACCGCATAAGTTTTTTGAATAAATAAAAAACCCGCATAAGTCTATTGTATAAAAAAACAATTGCACATATAAATTAATGAATCGAAAATTGAAGAAAACAAAAATGGAATTACTCAAAACTCGCATAAAAATCAAATGTCGTATCTTATAAATTTAAATTCGCGTAAATTAAAATTCGCATAAATCGAAATTTTCATAAATCAAAATTCTCATAAATTGAAACGTGCAGAAATTAAAAATAAAATTACTCAAAACTACAAATAAATTGAATATCAAATTACTCAAGCTGGCATAAATTTTAATTCGCATAAATCGAAACATTTTTTATGCGTTATGTCGATACATATATCTGTATATGACAGTATATAAAGATTATTAAACGACTATACGAGAGTGTCATTATAGACACAAAAGTGTAGATATTCATTCAAAAATAGTTTTTATAAACATCAAATTGGGGGTTAATTTTTTTTCATATAGTCACCCTGTATATATGTAAAAGAAAAGTTGGAGAGAAATTATAAAAGGGTTAAAATGTATAGGGGGGAGGGAAAAAGTGAAAGCGAAGAAGTGTTGAAGTTGAAAGAAAAAGTGTTAAAAGGGACTACGGTGGCAGCAAAGGATTGACAAAAAAAATTGTAAAGGGTGAAACGAACTAGTCTGAAAAATGCATCTGGCTTGTTGAAAAGGAAAGGGTTATATTATGCAAAAGAAATTATAATGTGGAAAGGGTGGGGGGTGAGAAAAAACCAATCGAAAGTGAAAACGTTGAAGTAAGGGGTGGGCTTTTTTTTTTTTGGTAGGAGAGTGGTAAGAGTTTATTTTATAATATATACTGAAGTTTATTATATTAAAAATATATTATATTATATTAAAATTAGAAGAATTAAATTCAAATACTAGACCATTGCACACAAGCATTTTTTGTGTAAACAGAGGTTCCAGGTTCGACTCCACGTTTTGAAAAAAACTTTGTGAAAAATACAGGATCTTTGTTTGGTGTTGCAAAATGGCGAAATTAGAAGAAAAAATAGTTTATTTTCAACTTCACGTGAAGGTACTTTTCTGTTAACTGGGAGGCCACTTGTGTCGTTCGCTATTGCTATTAAGTTCAAGCTTATGTTAGATAAAACAAACTAAAAACGTGTTTTATGATTAATGATAAATTAAGTGTTGTATTATTTAACTAACTTAAAGTGTATCTTCATCCATACATAAAGACTAGTTCAAGTTAGTGAAAAATAACAGTAACCACTAGCACCACAAGCGGTTTCTCCATTACAGAAACCGCTTGCATCAAAATAACATTTTGTTTTAATGAAACGCGTGACATTGTAAATACTATATCAATTTATGCGAATTTCGAATTATGCAAATCTAATGTGATTTTTGAGTGACGTGATATTCGATCTATGCGAGTTTTGTGAAAAATTTCATTTTTTGGGTTCTCCAAGTTTCGATCTATCTACATTTTAATGTATGGAAATTTCGATTTATGTAAATTTATATTGATGTGATGTTGAAGTAACGTGATATTCGATTTATGCAAGTTTTTGAAAAATTTAATTTTTGACATCTGCGTGTTTCAATTCATGCAAATTTCAATTCATTTAAATTTTGATTTATGCAAATTAAGGTTAATGCAATCTTTGAATGAAGTGATATTTGAATTACGCGAGTTTTGAGTGATTTCGTTTTTAAATCCATTTGTTTTTACATTGGATTTGTGGGGTTTTTGAGTTATGATGTCCTCACTTTATGCAATGTTTGGTAAAATATATTATCATAAACACCTGTAGATGGCAGTATACACTCCATTCCCAGCTCACAAACTCACAAGCTCACAAGTGAAGCTAATATAAAGCGTAAAATATAACAAAGAAAACGTTATTTGAAAATGATTTGATCATAATTCAAAAACAAGTAGTCTAATATTCTTAATGAACGATTGGGTGATGAATGATAAACCTTCTTTGATAACAGCTTTGTGAAGAAGTGAAAAACTTCAGTAAAAAACAATTTAAGCAACTTTGGTTCTTATCGATGACCCAGATCCTGGTCACGGCACCAACAATCAGTATGGTGCCGTGACCAGGCTGTTCGATCGGTCGATCAGTACTGAAACTACTACTGTACATGTTTCTTTTGTTTGTTATTATTTGTAAAATTATCTTGTTATATCAGCTAATTAGTTAAGTATAATGAGATGTAAAAATAAGCAATTCAAAATTTTGCCATCTTCAATCCTGATCACTGAATACGCAATATAAAGTTTCATACAACAAAAACCACTTGGCGAAACTTGGCACCAACTTGTTTCTTAAACCTCCCCTGTTTTTAAGTTTATAGGGTAAAAAAAAAGTGGAATAGTTTCATTTTCCCCCCATTTTCCCATATTTTTGAAAGTGTGAGGGGTAAAAATTATTTTTTATTGCAAAAGAAGGTTAAGAGTTGTGAGTGTTGGAAATAGCAGCATTTTGGCAAAATTGGCCCCCAACGTGGCTTTAAGTTCTAATTGGGTCGAAGGATGAAAACACGATAGGAATGGTAAAAAGATCGTTGTCACCTTTTTTTTTTATATTTCACCCTCTTTAAAAAAAATACCCCCACCCCACTTTTTTTAAAAAAAGATGCTCTTAGGGTTTAAAGTTTTGGGTTTTACTTTTTAGGTGATTAATATATATATATATATATAATTTTTTACGTTTTATGACAGTTTAACATGTGCATCCCATATTTATACATTAAGCAGGTTTTTACGTTACGATTCCAAGGTGCGGGTAGTCGATGTAAAAATTATGATATAATGTCGCTACAGCTGAAAATTTATATTTAAATACAAAGTAAAAAATGAAGTACTATATCGTTGATTCGGTCCACTTTATTATCTTTGCGTATCGATCATCTCACCCTAGGGACACAAAATGTCGGATTTTTTTCTATTACACACTATTATATTTTTTTCTTCGGGTTCCCATCACATTCTGTATTTTTTATATAAAAAAATTTATATATAAGGGGGGAGCAAAAAAAATGTAACCCTAGAGCACTCTATGGGTAAAAGGATTGAAATTTCAAGCCGTAAACTTTTCAATGTACCGTAGCTCTATAATTCTGAAAAATGACACTTACACCTATGTATATATAGGGGGGAAAAATATTTTATAGATTGATATGAAAAAAATAGGGTTGTTTTTATAGCAATTTCGTATATTAATCATTGAAATGGATTTTTTTTCATATATAAATTTTTCATTTTAAAAATATTTTGAGATATTATTTTTAATGAATCCCAAAAATAGTTATGTGACAGTGATAATTTTTTATGTTGTATATATTACTTTAAGTATAA
>JAQIWH010007216.1:0-11757 GCA_034695005.1 Cryptops parisi
TATATTAATAAAATAACCGCGAGTCACCTTTTATGTTACTTTTCCAATATTAAGTGAAATCATTTAATTGTACATAATAAAGAATTTCAACTATGAGATTTATTTGTGCCCTTGAATAAAAATCATCAGATTAATTATTACTACCGGTAATTACTTGACAAAAAATCAAAATTTGTGCTACTGTTAATATCGTTATTAATTAAAAAAAGATTTGCATGATTTATATGAAATAAGCAAATGTAGGCTAAATTTATGTGATTTATTTGAAATTCACATTTCCTCCAAGATCACATTAAAATTTTCATATGTTGAAAAAATGGGCGCACTTTGTTTCGCCTAATCCTGTTTCGCCTAATCTTGTTTCGCTTAAAAATAATTGCTTTGACTCACCTGGTTTTTATTTTAAACGAAACCCGAATTCCTATTTTGCCTAATCCTGTGGCATTCAACGTGTACATGGAGTTTTGCACACTGAACGTGTTAACAATAAACTTTAAGAATAAACCTAACCTAAGGTTTAAGTCAGGTTAACTTAACTTAAAGTTAAGTTAGGTTAACTTAACTTAATCTAACCTAACTACACTCAATATCATTCTTCTTTCCAACAACTTAAAGTTTATTGAAACCGAAATAGAAATTCCGGTTCCGTCTAATAAAAAACAGGTGAGTCGAAGCAATTATTTTTAGGCGAAACAGGATTAAGCGGAACAGGATTCGACGAAACGGGGAGCAACGGAAAAGATACCGTCAAAATAGTCATATCATATCATAGTCATTGTGTTGCAATATACAGCAGGGTATATGAATTAAACACATCGCACAAAGAAAAAATCATTTATATATTACCACGACAAATATTATTCCCATTCATTTATTGCCATATTCAATGGTGATATGGAGTCTGTATATAATATATACAGTATATATACTGTATTTTTTTATTATTATTTTTTTTATTTATATTTTTTATTGCACAGTTCTCTAGGAACTGAAACCAAAATAAAACACAAAGTACAACAAAATTGAAAGGAGACAATATCTGAAACAATGATTCAAAACGAGACGTACAACCAGAGCCGGATCTAGCTTTTCATGTGCCCTGTGCAAGGTCTATTTTTTGGGCCCCTTTATTTTTAAAAAATAACATGCCAAGCCTGTGACCAGCAATATTGGGAGACAAATCGGAGGAGGTTGGAGGCAGATGGGGAGGGGGAGCTCACAAAATTGGTGACATTTGAAAATTTGGTTGAAATTTATTTCTTTTATTATTTTTATTTAGGAATTTATCGAAACTGTTGAAATTCGTGAAAATTACGGGTTTAACACGAAACACAAATAATGTTTGGCCTCCAATTAATTTGAGAATAGATCTTGGTTTTTTCAAAAAAATACTTATTACTCACTATATGTAACACACGTTTCTTGGTAACATTAGATGCCGTGTTTCTGCTAGTACTGTATGTTATAAAACGTAAGCAAGGCAAGTGATCAGTAGAAGTAGACCCTCCATTAACCTGTTTCAGGCCAAATTTGATCAGGCCTAACCTGCAAGATAAACCCATAATTAAGTACAAGAGAATAGCAACATCAGACTGGGCCTGACTATAACCGGAAAGTACCTTATTTTTATAACATATTTAAATACACTATGTATATTCATACAATGTAAACTACATACTAAAGCACACGGTGTACTAAATCACTTTATTGTACTTTAGTCTTAGTGCACTATGTACAGTACAGTATGTTCTCATGTATAAAATTAATAGTTCACGATAGTGAACTTATATAGTTAATTATTGCTTTGGCTTACGTTAACTATATTTCGCGTTAACTAGATTTTATCATGCAAAAAAAACTGGGATTTTTCCAGTTTGCCTTCAACGCACGTGTCACCAGTTAATGATAACTTTCTTTTAAAGAAAAATTCATTCTTATTCAATGTCCATTTCAGACATTTTTTTCCTGGTTTTCTCATCTTTTTACGTCAGCGACCTAGTCCCATAGGGCAGTGACGTCATAGGTTACTGATCTTAACAAAATCGCACGCAAAAACCTTCACTTTTCACTAATTTTTGGCCTTTTTAATAACAATAACAAATTATATGTATTAAAAGAAATAATTTTTAACAACATTGTTTTTCGTTAAGATGATGTACAAATGAAATTGTAAACGAGGAAAAATCTTTTAAATATTTTAACACGTGTACTTTCTGAATGGGGCACAAAGTCAAGAGCATCTCTTTTTAAATTTTTCCTCATTCATAAAAGTTGATATTTTTTAATATATATATATTTTTGATAATTTGTAAAAAAATAATTATTATTTAAATTGAGACCTTATAAAGCGCTCACCACTATTTGGAAGATTCGCTAATGCTAAAACCTGACACGCAGTGAAGGGAAAATATAGCCTTAAACCTACAATATAAGAGCTAATCAGTTATCTACCTGCCACCAGCTGTATCAAGACACCACATGTCTATGGATTACAGACCAGGTCAGGTTAGTTATAAACCGTATTAGATTTGCTGAAAAACGTATTGATACTTATGAAACAAGGGCCACGTTGATGGGAACAGGATGAAGGTTAGGTTACGTTAGATAATACAAAGAAAAATGTATTCTTTTTATGATTATTGATAAATTACTAACCTAAACTGTGGGTTTCTGTGCTTATGTATTGTTATGTATTTTTTTGGAAAAGTCATTCATATACCAAAAATGACATTTTTTATTCTATATTTGTTATCATAGAATATTACTACTGTATTTCGTACTTTAACTAGGTATTTCACGAAATGGCGGATTTTTACACTAAGAGACATATGTTGTAAGGTATAATTATGTAAGTAGAACTTCAAGTATAACAAAATTAAAGCTTTCGAAACAAAGTAACTAAACGAGTTACCCTGTATATTTCCATTGCATTAGTCCGATTTAAACCGGATTTTTTTAACGTAGAAAACCAAGAAAATCCGGTACAAATTTGAACTCGCTTCATAATATTAAAAAAAAATGTTTTAAAATTGTTTTATTTATATTTTTTTGATATGATGTGTGAGAGTTGAAATTTTAAAGAACCGAGTTCAAATTTAAACTGGATTTTCTTGAACGTAGAAAAGTTAAAAAATTCCGGTTCAAATTTGAACATGTTTACTTGTTGTAAAACAAGAATTGAATGTTGTTTTGTTTCACTAGTGCTGAATATTAATAATAATGATTTTATTTTTATAGCATTTCAATAATATATTTTTTTCCAAATGATTTATATACTGTAAAGACAATAGTTAGTGTTATTAGTGTTAGTA
Source organism: Cryptops parisi (assembly GCA_034695005.1). Lineage (NCBI taxonomy): Eukaryota > Metazoa > Arthropoda > Chilopoda > Scolopendromorpha > Cryptopidae > Cryptops > Cryptops parisi. The sequence continues at coordinate 3,312 of JAQIWH010007216.1, forward strand.
AGAAACAAACTGTTGCAAAAAAAAAATAAATAAAATAGGATGTTCGGAAAAATAAAAATCATTAGCCTTATTTGTACACAAGTTTATACTCAACCTACATATGAAAGTGAAAGAAGTTCCCAAAGTTTTACTTACCCTCAAGCAGTTGACCTAGGGAGGGGTATAGAAAAAAAATTGAGGGAAAAAAATTTGGGACATTTTTTATTTTATTTTTTATTATAATTTTTTTTTTAAAAACAAAATCAATATAAAGAATTGTTATTATATATAAATTAAGGGCTTTGGCAACATAATGGTAAGCCACATTTTTCCACAAAATGACATTTTTACATCGAATTGTTCCTCAGTACTGTTTCAAGTTTACTACTTGCTGGATATTTTCAGAAAATGGCACCATAAATGTAAAGAATCACCTTGTTGTTCAGTATGGTACTCTATGGAGTTTCGCACCAGAAAAACGGATCTTCTGAACAATTTAAAAAATGCGGCTTACCATTTTGTTTCCCGAACGCCTTTTCTATTTTAGCTTCACTTGTGAGTGAAGGTGGGAATTTAACGTATACTGGCATCTACATGTGTTTATGATAATATACTGTATATAGTCTAATGGACCATGAATTTCCACATGAAATTCATGTGGCAACTCGCATGAATTTGACAACCGCATAAATCGAAAACTGCGTAAGTGCAATGTAACAAAAATTGCACAAATCGGATCGAAAAGTGCAGAATGAAAACTAAAATGTTATTTTCTAAAAACTCGCTGTACAATATACTCAAACTCGTATAAATCGAGAACCGCGTAAATTGAAAACCGCTTGTAACAAATTCACATAAATCGAAAATTGCAGAACTTGAACATGAAATTTTTCAAAACTTGCGTTATCAAGTTGCTCAAAAATTACATTAAACTAAATTTGTATAAAAAACAAAATTTGCATAAATCGAAACTATGTACAAAGCGTATTTTTAATGTACTTGCTAATAATTTTATTTCATATCATGTCAACTTGTTTAAGTTCTTTGAGGGAGTCACTTTTTTTGAGTTAATCTAATTAGCTTTTGGACTTTTTATGGGTCAATTATTTTAATTGGTGATGTGATAATTAATACTTATAATTAATAAATGTTAGTTTTGATATTTCAATGCGTATTCAAATTTGAACCGGATATTTGTCAACTTTTTGTGTTAAAAAAATTTCCGGTTTAAATTTGAACATGTAGTTAAATTTTTTAAAATATTATTTTTTCAATTTTTTTTTGTATATTAATTATAATTGATAGTAACTATAATTAATGCTAATTTTAATTTTAAAAAATGTGTTCAAATATAAACCGGATTTTTGCAGCTTATCTGCATATAACAAAATCTGGTTCAAATTTTAACTTTTTAGTTTACGAAGTGTTTGTCAATATTTTTATAAGAAATTTGTCTTCATGTAATTGTTATGGCAATGTATAGAATCCAAGCATTCTATAAAATGTTAAGGCATTTTGATAAAGTATAAAATAACTTATTGTATGTTTAGGTTAGTTAAGATTAATTAAGGTTAGTTGACAATATTTCTTCAAAAAAACATTGATCTAAATTTAGACCTAGTTTAAACTTAATCTATATTTCTTTCTAAACATAACTATATGCTAATTTTATAAACTGCTTAAACGGGGTTTGGCATTTTGTAGAATGCCTGGATTCTATAGATTGCCGGTAACATAATTATTAATAGTAACTGCAAAAACTGAAAACTGGTCTAAACGTCTACTCCAAGTTTTTCCAATTGTTATTCATCTGTTTTGATATGGTTTTTCTTGTGTTCTTGAAGATTGTAACCAGTTGTTTATCTTGTTTTGTTGTGGACTTTTGATATCTACCACTTGTCTTGCAATTATTTATAGTATTTATAGTCAGATATTATTCCCAACAGTTGAAATTGTGTTTTAGGCTCATCCAATTAATGTTGCCTCTCAACTTGGTGTTTTTCGATCCTTTAGAAGTCTTATTATTGTTTTTCACATCATCATCTGGTAACTCACGGTTAGGCGCCATGTTAGAATGCTATTCAGTGAGTAATTAAGTGATTAGTGTACTGAATGATAAATAATAACTGAAGATCAAGTTGTATCAGTAAGGTTCTGGCATAAATAATGGTTAAAGTAGCAAAACGTCAAATTATCTTAAACTCTTTTCCATCTAAAGGCCCTATCAAATACTTTTTTCCATCCAGAGGCCCATCAAATACTTTTTTCCAATATATGGTTATGTTAGAGAAAAATATCTCTGAAACGTATTCATTAATTTGAATTTGCAAACTACCATTTGGTCGTCTAAATAATACACTATCTGCGAATTGTTTCAGTATTTTGGCAAAATCACATGGTCACCACTTACAACAATACATGAGCAGAATTCATGTCTGTGGTAAAAAATATCAAATACTTTTTGCTAGGGGTTGTAATTGATATTAATTTTTGTTTTAAAAATATGTTCAATAAAATCCGAATTTTTGTAGCTTTTCTGCATATAACGAGATGCGGTTCAAATTTGAACTTTTTAGTTAAATCTTTTTATTAATTTTTTGTCAATTTTATTTTTGTAAGATTTTTGCATTAATGTAATTGTTACCGGAAATGTCTATAATCTAGGCATAATCTATATTCTATAAAATTTTAAGGCATTTTATACAATGCCAAGCCTTTCTTTATTGGCAAAGTATGAAATAACTTATTGTATACAATTGTTTAGGATTAGGATTAGATCAACATTTCCTCTAAAAAAAACAACTTTAGACTTACATATTGGCCAAGTTTAAACTTAATCTAACTTTTTCCTTAACGTAACTATCGCATTGCTAATTTCGTACACTACCTAAACCAGGCAGTGACATTGTAAATGACATTGTATAACATGTCTAGATACTCTCTCTCTATATATATATTGCCAGCAGCATAAACATTAACAACAACTGCAACTACTTGATGCTAAGTTTTGTTTATAAAAATATGTTCAAATACAAACCGGATTTTCGTAGCTTTTTTGCATTCAAAATAATCCGGTTTAAAATTGAACATTCTTTTATCAAAAAAATTAGTAGGCCTTTTTTATGTTTATTTTTTTCGACCTACATTTGAAAGTGAGAGCACCATTTTTTTTTTAAAACATACATATATATATATTTTTATAATATATAAGTTTTAGCCTGAGGCAGTTGACCTAGGGAGGGATAAAATCATTTTTTGAAAAATAAAATTGGGGCCAAATATTTTTTCTTTCTAAATGTTATTACACTTTGTTTATATGCGTGTATTTGGATATTAAAAACAAACACAAGCAGAAAAAAATTCTATTGATTTCATGATTTATTAAATATGACAAATGTCACGAATTGTTATTCAATATTATTACATGAAAAGAAAAATAAAACATCACACAATGCATTCATCTTATTTTCTTCCATCTTTTTTAAATAAAATTTTCATATTAAATGACAAAATAGACTCACAGTTGCTAATACATCATCATAAAATGTCATTTTTTTTAATAACAACAATAATAAAAATTGAATATTTCAAAAATCGATATTCTAAAACTTGGTTATTACAATATTCTATAAAGCTTAATAATTAATAGTAACATAAATGTTTGGTAATGATGAAAAAAATTATACATTTTTTTTCTCTATAAACTTTGAAAAGAGAGGGGATCACAATTTTTTTGCTAAATTATATAAAATTTTGGAAAATTATATATTAATAATATAATAATGTAGTGGTGGCAAAAACTATGACAAATTTTCAGAAACAAAGGTATTATTTGGAAAAACTTTTTGATATGTTACAAATGAAAAGATTCTATGAAAAAGTATTTCATGCACGTGTTTACAAATATTATATAAGTATTATTATTATTCTAATTAGTTATTATAAGAATATTAACAGTGAAGAATAGGTCCTTGGTTTAATATTGATAACGTGGAAGACATTGGAAATTTGTATAGAAAATAAGTTGCCATGTATTTTTTTTTTATAATTTTAATGAAATTAAAAAATAAATCGGAAATAATGAAATTTTCATAAATAACAAAAAATTTTGTATTTTAAAATATAATTTTAATTTATTTATATATATATATATATATATATAAAAAATGCGAGTTTGTAAAGAGATATCGGGCCATCTCACTCCTGGCATGATATATCGATTAATAGACGGAGGGATTTTTCAAAAGGTGAAATGACCTAATAGCTTACTAATTTACTACTCACATCTAAATTACTATATTTTTTTTTATCTAAAAAAAATTATAAAAAAAAAATTTAAAAAAATTTTAATAAATTTTTTAATGAAATTATCATATGTTCAAATATAAACCGGATTTTCTTAACTTATCTATTATGAAAAAAATCCGGTTTAATTTTGAACATTTTTAAAGGAAATTATTTTATTTCTAGAATAAAAAAATTAAAGATTTCTTTATAATAAAATTGAATTATACGGCAACTATAATTTTTGTTTTTAAACCAAGTCCATTTTGGAAGACAATTGAATACAACAGTAGATATGAACATTAATAAATACCATTATTATTATTAGTTTGGAAATTTGTAAAATTTGATACATCATTATAATTATTGAACACTGGCAAAAAATAATCTACTGCTACAAATTTTGTTTTGTTTTGTTTTTTTAAAAACACTTACTTTTTTGTTTGATAAAAATGTAAGTTGTTTAAAAAATACATCGAGATGAGAGACAGACCGATCAACAACAAAAGAATACACTACGAGTTACAGAACGTTAATAAATTTTTAATTATTTATTTTAATTTGTTTTTGATGGTTTGCCTCCCGTCAACATCAAAACCATCAATATCATAATTTTTATGCTATTCCGATTTTTAATTATTCATTTTCATATCCCCTACCTAGCAAAACCAAATGTTAATTGGATATCTCATTGAGATATATCGTTGGATATATTAAATTTGATGCATCGTTTACGGGATGTATCGTTAATTGGATATCACGTTACAGTATGGAAGACGTGGATTTTTGTTATTAAATAATTGGTGTTATTTTTGTAAAAATTTTTGTTTGTGTCAATAATAAGAATTTGTTTTGTAGTGTTATTCTAAATTTTTATCGATATTATTTTATCGATTTTTTAAATTTTTGGCTGATTATGTTTGGAAGACAGTGATATGCTGGAAGACTTTGTTTGTTATCACAATTTTATGGAATTTTGTGTTTAATTGGATAAGATATTTCGGTTTTTTTAAATATTTATTGCTGTATTTAATATCTTTTATTTTAAAATATTAAAATAATTGAAAATAATATTTAAAACAAGCACTTTTCAATATATTTTTTAGTTAATTTGGAATCGCCGATTAATAATAGGTGGGGGATGTTATTCAGTCATCGATTGCTTTTCTTATGCACACCGGAAGTGACGTTGACCATTGGAAGACATTTGTGATTTTGTTTGTTTTCACTTTACAGTGAAAGATATGGAAGCCCTAAAAATGGCCGATTAGAAATCTCTATTTTTAAACAAAAATGAGAATAATGATCAGCCATGTTGTGTGGCCAAAATTTTAGCCACTTCCGGTGGCATTTCTTTCTCTCTAAAACAAGTTCAGACTTGTTTGGTTACCAAACTACAAAAGACTTGAAAATCCATTAAAATAAGAATAGTTTTTTGTTCAAGGTGGTGGTGGTTGTTTTTTATATATGTATTATATAATATTTATTATATTTATCCTACTTCTGTGGTTAATATAGAGAAAAACGTGTTCACATTTGATGTACAGTTAAGAAAATTAATTGGAAGTTCCTGGAAAGTTCTTGGAATTAGAAGTTGTCGTTGTTGATGTTATAACTGTACCTGAGAAAAACTTGTTAATATTTTCAAAACTATTTTTTTATAAAGAATAAGAAAAAATAGGAATTCCAATAAGTTATTGGTTTTTTGGTTTCTTTTTTAATTAAAAATGTATATCGAAAAAAATATTTTTGGTTAAAATAAAAACGCGTCAGAAGCCATAGTTTTTAGTTAAGAAAAGATGACTGGTGTGCAATAAAACAACATTTTCTCGCGTTTTCTTGAAAATGTTTTTGTCGTTTTGTCTTATTTACGATAATTTGTTTGGCATTTTCAATTATATTTGGGAAAAATATTATATTTAAAAATAAGTTTGCAAAATATTTACCTACCAGTTGTTATGTTTTTTTTTGTATATCAAATTCGTGAATTTTCATTTTGGGGTTGGGTTGTTTTTCCGACTTTGTGTTTGTTCTTCGTCACAAAAGGTATCCATGTTTGTCTTTTTTGTTTTAAAACCAAATATTGTTCGTTTTCTTTGGTCGATAGGCGTATACTAGAAAATCAGTCGATTTCTGTATCTGACACTTGGTGGTGAAAAAAGTTGGCATTTTGGTCGTGATTGTAGATTCTTTGGCAAATTGTGGTATCCCCTCTCTTCTTTGGCTTTCTTTGAATGAAATGAATGATGAACATCTTTGGTAGTAGTCCAATCAATGAACAACAGAACCATCATCCATAGTCGAGATTTTGTTCTTTCTTTCTTTGTTGGTTTTGTTTGTTGTGTTATCTTTCTTTTGGCTTTTAGTTGATGCACTTCCAATAACTGATCATGTCCCAGATAAGATTTTAGGGAAATGATACACAGTATAAACTGATAAACATCTTGTAGATGATGTAATAGTCCTATACTGCAGTGGCAGCCAGGTTACTGCTTGCTTTTTGCTTCTCCGCGGCATTGGCGTAGTCGGTAAGACTCTTCTGACGAATTTCGTCAAAGTTGATTTCTGGCCGAAACAGAATTCGCAGTTTCTAAGAAAATACAAAAGTTTTTTGGTTAGAAATGAACAATTTTTATTGGTATTTCTTGTAGGAGTTTTTGGTAAATACCTAAGCATAATGCTTAATTCTCAATTTAACGGTATGCTTGTTTCAACAGGGCATTTCCATAATTTTCGACTACTTAGCATTTTGTGATTGATATTTCTTAAAAGTGTTTGGTAAATACAGTACTTGAATGCTGTGTTCCTAGATTGTAGTAAAATCTAGGAACACATTTTTGGATTGTTCTTGTTTCAACGGACATTTTCTTGAAATTCATTATTACGAGTAATTGGCAATTCTTGATCGGAATTTCTTGACAGTGTTTGATGACCATTACAATACATGCGCCCGTACGTTTGGTAAATACTAGTATACTGCAATATTAAGCTAAGTGTTCAGTATAGCAGTATGTTGGTTTTAACGGGACATTTCCACAAAGTTCATTTGGCTTTTGTTGATGGTTATTCTTTGAAAGTAGTATTTGTTGAACTTTGTTACATACTGAACAATTGCGTATTGAATACTTTAATTACTGAATTATTAGCCGAGGTACTCAGTGGTATGCTAATTTTAACGAGACATTTCCATAAAATTCATTCTTATTTGACATTTGCTGAAGATTTTTTTCTTCAAAAGTATTTGACGAACTTTCGTAAACGCTGAAGTATCTACGGTACGCAGTTTAGCAATTTGATTTAACATTACGTTTTTATAGAGTTTTATAGATTTCTAATACTAAGTAAATATGCATAAAGTGTGGAAGCGATAATAATAAGGTGCCGTATCTCATTCTCGATATCACAGATGGCCAAACATTACCTGTATAAAATTGTAAAGACTTACCTCCATTCCACTACCAGGTGTGATAATATATTTATAGGCAGCATAGCCTGGTATGCACAACATCGACGTCATTCCTAGTAACCAGCCAACAACTTCACCCCAAAGGGGATATTCATAATCCAGATACTTCAAAGTATTGTACTTGATAAGACTGAAGAAGAACACACCCTAGAAAAACCAAACTTTTTGTTAGTTGTATACATTAAACAGTACATAAGAATTCTCAATTTATACAATTTCGCTATTATGCGCCGAAAGAACTCTTCGCAGATGCTCATTATGGGAGAATAAAATGCTCTCAATAAACTTTAATAAAAAATTCCCTGGGTTATGTGATTGAGTATGAAATTTTCGATTTGTACTGTTTCGGCGGAATGTAATTCTTCACTAGATGTTTAAAATTGAAAGTTTTGAAAAAGTCAGAAGAACTACTTACGCAGCAAACGCAGGGGCAGAAGACAACCCAACACAGTTTCCACCAAGGACATGGACGGTAGCCAATCATGTCTTTTAAGTTGTCGTAAAAACGATTGACACCTGAAAGATTAAAAATACACAAGAATTAGATATGTCCATTGAAAATAACCAATTATTAGTTATTGCAGTGGTTTGATCTTTACCGTAGGACCATGAGATGGAGATGCACTCAAAGAATATAAGGAACAGAAGACAAGTTCCACTAGCTGCGTAGTAGTCGAATAACTGGAAGACGTACATTCCTCCCTGAAAGAAAAAAAA
>JAQIWH010007217.1:0-11755 GCA_034695005.1 Cryptops parisi
TCGTAAATGTTTTGCGTATATTTACATTAACATTGTTAAAAAGAGAGTTGTTAAGATGAATGAATTAAGGAGCTTTATTTACACTAGTATGTTGTTTTTTTATATTTAAATGATTTAACTAGAAAGTTGGTCGGAAGAAAATACAGTAAACTCTCTTTTATCCAGAGAGTTGTCGGAAAAACATTGTAAATCCACTTACGTTCTTGTTCCTTAAAATGCATATATTGAATCGTTTTAGATCAGTCTATAGCGTAAAAACATTGCAATGCATATAATTTGCACGTTCTAATTTTTTGGAGCAAGAATATGTTGTAAATTTTGTGTGATTTCTTTTCTTTTTGTCGCTTCACTTCCTGGTTGTTTCACTTGCACGTTTCACTTCCAAAACAATGGAAAAGATACCGATCTTTGGAAAAACGGCGCAAATGCTTTTATAAACTAGTGCGACATTTAGAATAACGGCGTAATGATATTTTCAAATAAGCCTGTAACTCGAGGCCTGTCAACTAAAGTTATCAGATTTTTTGCAAAACTTGTTCATTTTCCTTCTATAAATAGACAGTTGACTATAATTTTTTAATCTTAAATTTGAAGGTGCCAGAAAAGTTTACCCTTTTTTCTCAAAACTATATTTTTTGAGTTATGCCGTTATTCTACCCAACTCCTCAATTAGAATTATCAGTATACTATACTGTATAAAGAAATACATGTAAAATAAATGAACAGTTTTATTAACTTAATACATAGATAAAATATAAACTAAATATTCAATAAACATAAAATTATTTTTGCTATACCGTACTTTTATTTAAACACTTCACCCTAAACTCCATTAACCCCAAAATCATTCGGGTGCCGATTACTTGAGAATTCCGGTTGTTATTTTTAGTAACGGATAAAAGAGAGTTTAGTGTAAAGGCTCGCGAATATGAGAAACCAACTCACGAACGCATACAATTTTTTAAAAATTTCCTCATCGCGAATACGCTAGTCAAAGATTAACTGTGAGTTGTATTTTTTTTTCGGATGGGATATTAAACTTATACAACGATGAAAGAAGATGGAGAAAGCGAAGTTTCCGAATCCATTTTTAATGAAGATGTAAAACGTCTTTCTTATTCAAAACGCGAAAAAGCTGCAAACCATTTTGCACCACCATTCGGTTTTCGAGAAAAACCCATCGCATTAGTAAACATTACACGCCGTCTAATAAGCGGCTTAGACTTCGACTAATGCATTATTACTATGGTACATTTCAAACTAAAATATAAATATATATATAATATATACAGTATATTTATATATATATAAAAAATAACAACAAAAGCAGCATTGACCTCATTATCCAATAATGGGAGCAAAATGACACCGAGGGTTGTGGGCTGATGGTGAAAGAGGTGGGTTGATGAAGAGAAAGGCGTAAATGTCCTTCTCTACCCCGTTCTTTTTACCCAGGGGGTCTTTAATCGTCTCGCCTGGCTTTATCTCATTACCCATCGAGATGCGAGGATTAGACCGACGTTAAGATCCCAGCCCCGGACCTTATTAACCGCAACACCAATGAGTTCTTCCGAATCTCTTCTTTTACTGCTATGACGTCTTCTTAAGAAACAGCCTAGAAACGGCTTCATAATACATACAGCACACTAACCAACAACCGAAGTGCAAATGGAAAAGTTCCCTCCCAAAATGTTTTTTTATTATACTAGAAATACAAACTTTTAGAGCTGAAACTCTTTTTCACCACAAAACCACAAAATGATGATAAACACATAAAACATATTACGCCAAATTACTGCCGAAATTAGTGTTTTGGTTACACAGATATGGGTTTCAGGAAACGTGAAGTGTGTGAAAAACGAACATTAAGACATTGCGTGTGCGTATTTTTATACTTTTTATACTAGCTTCACTTGTGAATTAGTGATTGATTGAGCTGGGAATTGAACGTATACTGTCATCTACAGTCGTTCATAAAAATATACTGTATAGTCCCATGTACCAAAAAAAGGCATAAAACGAGAACCGCATAAGTCCTTCGCATACATGAAAAGAAAGCATTTTCGAATGTGTTATGTGCAATTATGTATTGTACAAAAATATTTTTTTTATATTTAACGAACAGACAGGGTTCGGCATATATCTGAATACAACAGCAATATATTTATTAACGTATAAACTATTTACGATTGACATAACATGGGATTATACTGTATATAACAGGATTATTACATCAGTCATCCAAAACAATGTGGATGATGATTAACAAAGTGTAAGCTTAGAATTGTGAGTGAAACTTATGACGTGTTAAGAATATTAATGTAAGCTATATTAGTGCAAGAAGTTTGAACTAGCCCATAGGCAGCAAAACAAGTTCAGATTTTTAAATGTGTTTTCCTCGAAAGTGTAAAACGTGTTACTTAACACCTTTTTACACCAGGTCCTTAATTATTAATTGTATCATCACTCAAAATTATTTTAAAAAAAAAACCTATGAAATTATCGAAACAAAACCTATGAAATCGTTAAAATCGTGAACCACGGAGTTCACCATAACAACGTGAATGGTGAACTCCTATTCCAAAATTTGTTAATTAAGCTGGAAAAAAAATGTAACAGTAACTATTTTTACCATTAATTTAAAAGTATCTCGCACAGCAAAATGCTTTTAATTATTTATAATTAGAAATAGCAGTTAATTGAGCATTCGTAAGTAAACCAAGTAACGCAAAATGAATAATGCGAAAGCTCCTCCCGATTGTTGCTTCCAAGCAGTGCTCATGCGTATAGCGCAAAAGCCCAACCGGGCAGCAACGTTTTCCTTCAACGAGCGTCAATACAAATTAAATAATTAAAAAAAAATACATTAACAAAAATAAATTGGGGTTACATAAACAATAGTTTAATACAAATTACCTAATTCCGTGAAAAAAAGAGATAATTATTATTATTCTTATTTATATTTATTTATTTACTTATTTATTTACTACTATACAATTTGTTTTCTATGTATGTATGTCACACTTAAAATCCACAGGTTCACCACAACATCGTGCCTTTACTTTTTACGTTACTGTACTTTTTAAGCCATTTCAAGCCACCAAACCTTGTTTCACACAAAAATAAATGTTTTTTGATCTATAGTTTTGTATATACAGTAGTATACTTATAGTATACTACTAACTCATTACGTGAGCAACCATTCGTTGAGAGTATAAAACCGATCCATCCAAATAAACACTTAACATAGTTCGACAAAAAATATATTTCCAACATGCTGATTTAGTAATTACAAGATTCTAAAAGAGGTTCTCGAAAACGCAATTTCCTGGTATATAATTTAAACAAGCCCATTTCCATACCTATGCTAGACGTTTCATGAACTAATCGATTTCTTATTTTAACTCAAATTTTATATTCAACAACGAATATTTTCACCTTTTGGTTGATGTAAAACAAAACAAAAATGTTAAAAGCATCATACTTGAACGTTTATTGACACACGTTAATACGCACATTAGTAGAATCTTTAGATGGGATATAATTGGAATAAGCTACCTCTAACGTAGATAACTAGCGTAACTTTATTATTAAGTTAGTACGATTTTTTCTTGAATAAAAAAATAGTGTATGAAAACACAACTTCGTAAATAGAAATCCATAATAAAAAGAGAAAAAAAACAAGGTTGAAGCATTCACGCTAGGTTGGTCCCATGAATGCTTAAAACCATTTTCTTCTACGCTTTACAATTGAGATAAGAAACTTTACATTTGCACTTTTCCTTTTCATTATCCATTTTTCATAACCCCGCAAAACTCGTAGCTGTGCAAATTGTAAGTGAAAAAAATTTTTTTTCTCAATGTTTCTCTTTCTAACATTTTATTTTTATATATTTTTCTTCCACTACTACTTTCATCCACATTTCTTTTCTTTTGCTTTAAAAGAACGTTTGACGTTCATGTTCAAACTACGAGAGAATGAATCCATACTCCGCGATTCACCATATGCAAAATACATGCAGACCTGAGTGAACACAAGCTCCCCCCACCAAAAAAAAATAAGAATTAAGATGAAAAAAAAAACAGAATACAAAAAAAAAAATGAAATAAAAATATATTTAAAAAAAACAAAAACGGGAAAATAAAAAATTCGGTATGACCAAAAGAAAAAAAAGTATTACGGTAGAACTGGAACAATGCCAGAACAGAAGCAGTTTCAATTCTTTTCTCAATGCCAACATTTGTGATTCGTGTTTTCTGTCAGCACAAACGGTGGCCTTCGTAATACTTTTTTTCAAAAAAGTAAAAATAAAAATGTTCGATTTTCCTTCGATTCACCAATAGAAATAAATCCTATGTTCAACATATGGACACGAAAAGAAAATGGCTTCAACTGACCTATTCAATAGTTGTCCTTATACGACATTGCATTTTTATAAGTTGCTTTTAATGCGATGTCAAAATAACAAACTTGTTGATTCGTAACGTTTTTTTGTTACTGTATAATATAGAATTGTTGCATTTTTCACTATAAAGCTATTTGAGTGAATCTAGTTAGTGACACTTAACGTCGTGTAAAGGTAAACAAAATCGCCATAAAAAATATTACAATATTACAAAATCTAAAGATGTTTTTTTTTTTTAGGAAAGACTATAATAAGGTAGTAGAAAATTTGAACATGAGCCAGAAAAACACTATAAACCTTTGCTCGTTGGAAGTTCTCAGGATATTTTTTTTTTAAAAAAACCTGGATAAGTCAAAAAGAAAAACAAGCAAATTATTTTTGGATGTGCTTAAAAAATTATCTAAATCGAACAGTCAGATAAGTACATGGTATATTATTAAAAAACCATCCACATAAAATGGTAATTAAGAAGTCTAAAAGCTCTTCTAGTGTTTGTATTGGAAGTTCCTTGAGCATCTAGAAAGTGGAATAGTCTACAATCGAAAATCACAGTTAACGAAACGATGTAATGGAATATTATACGATGGCTATTGAGCAAAAAGTTCTTATTGTATCAAAATTTGAAACAAGAATTGGAAAATAAAACGGCAAAAAAAAAAGCTTCTGGACTTTTTTTGTAGTTCTTCCTTCTGATCTTAGTAGCAATTAAAAGTTTTTTTACGAGTAAACTTTTGAAATGGTGTGATGGTTAACAAAAATTAACCTATTTAGTTATAAACGTGAACAATAGTTATTGAGTGAAAAACGATCAAAATTTGACAATCATTTGAAAACAAAAACGGCAAAGAAATGCCATTGATATTTCTTGCTAGTTCGTTTAGAAATTGCCATAAGCTTATGTAAGTGTAATGAATAAACGTAATTAGTTAATTATATAATGATTATGAGGTGGAAAATCTTTATTGTATCCAAATGTGACAGTAACTTGAAAACAAGAAAGCGTCAAAAAACATTGTTTGGTCTTAATTGGTAGTTTTTCTGGACATTCCCATAAGCTTGGATGCATTTAATGGTTAAAAATTAATAAAACATAATTATTTAACTATAAAATGGTTACTACGTGAACTAATTCATTGTATCCAAGTTTAAAAATCTTTTAAAGAACGCGAACTACAAAAACAAAAAGCTTCTGGTCGTTCTTGGTGGTTCTTTTGGAAATTCCCACAAATTGAAGAACAATATCGGTTAAAGTGTCATAAGACATTCACCCCATATAAAAAGTATGTATTGTACTTTAAATTAAAGAGAATCAGCAGTAACTGGTGTTTTTTATTATATAAAAAAATACTAAAGTGTAATTACCAATTTTTGACATACTCTTCCTGTTTCGTGCTTTCTCTCCCCCCCCCCCAAAAAAAACAACTAGAAAACAAAAAATCCTGATGCCAACATAGAAATAAACAACCTTAAAACAATCTAAATTACATTTACAACTCATCAAAAAAATCACCTCAACCAATCTAATCTACTCACAATATACAGGTATATAAGAAAGAAACCAATAACAACATCGAAACATGAACCACCAACACTTTAAACCAACGTCACCTTAGCTACTAGAATATCAACAACACGACGTTCCAAAAATGTAACTTTCCCATTACTTTTCACATGTTTCCAATTCCAAAAAAGCAACAACACCATCAGCTTACAGGTACAAAAAAAAACTGGTAGATCCTTTTGTATACAATAAATAGTCTTTGGACTTTTGGAACTTTTTCTAATTACCGCTACCAAAAGGTATCGACAACGATGGAATTTCCAAGAATTTCCTCTCGTTTCATCACTGAGGGCCGTCTCTATGGAACTGGTAATGCAATCACCTTGACTCTCTCCATATACCATTTCCACTCCTACTACTGTTACTAATACAACAACTACTACGGGTAGGTATAGCAAGGGATGTCATTGTTGCTGTCGTACATCTTGATTCTTTTGCCAACTTTATCGAGTCAACGGAAACCTCGTTAGTTTCTCATTACTCCTGCCAGGAGACACTCATCACCAAGGGAAGCTCTCTCTCTCTCTCACACTTTCTAAGTCTGTGATTGGCCAATTGCAAAATCCACCCCCCTCCCCATATCTTCTTGACTTTGGAATTTTACACCTTTGCTGGCTGGATCTTTCTCATCTGCCACCAGCAGCGTACCAAAAAAGTGTGTAACAAATTTGTAACGTGAATGTTTTAAGGAAGAAAACACACAACACGGCACTTAAAGTGATAAAACTATTTTGTTTGCGAAAAAGTGCAAATGAAAGTTAACTTTGTGACGCTTTACGCGAAGAGAATACAAAAAAAAAATTGTAACTTTTTTTTTTGTAACTTTACATTTTTACGTTACTGCACTTGATTTAATATCTAAAACGAGATACAGAATGTCTAAAATCTTGTTATTAATTTATTGACGATCCATAGAATTAAACAAAACCGAAAGAAAGAGAAAATACAAACAATAGGAAATACATTGAAAAATTACAAAATAATCAGTACCAAACTATACAGAAAATAAAAACAAATTGAGTACAACAAATTTACAAAACTGAAAAATCTGCTTATCACAGTGTTTGTAGTTTATTTCAGTAACATTTTAAGATATTTTTTGTGAGTTTTCGAATTGTAATTGACATAGGAATAGCAATAGGAATTTCGATTTCGGTCCGGAAATGCTTCCCTTCTGATATAACACAGGGTTACAAAATTGCATAAATTGCACATTGCTTATAATCTCTGTAGGTATGCAAATGACAAACCAATATGCATTTCCGGACCCATGTTTATGAGGACTTTTTGCTTTGTTTCGATGGTTAGCATCTGTTGATGAAATTCGACTAGTCCTTTTTGGAACACGCTGTATATTGCGAAAACAGATGAGAAAAAAAATGGAAAGAAATCGTTTCCATTGGTCTTTATCGTCAAAATGTTCCCATCGAGTGAAATCGATTTTTCCATTTATTCGTGTCTCTCAACCACCACGACTCAATCACTCTATTCCCACCATAAAATAAAGTGTAAATAAGAACGCTAAAAACACAAACTAACACTCTGGGTTGTTTAACTTTTGATACCATATCATCCAAACTGTAAATGGGATATTTGTTTATATTAAACAAATGATATTACTCAACAAGTATCAACACCGATTTACATCATGTACACAGATTTACACATGATTCAAGTATAACTCAATGATTGATGATCGTTAACCGAGTATTTTAAGTGAAAAAAATAAATAAACAAGTATCAATACATTAAAATGTTTTTTTAACATATTCTGAATATACTGTCATATATTGCATAATAATGCAAAGTATTTCTTGTTTTCTGTATGTTTCGATATATGAAACTTAAAATTTATACAATCTTTGAGTGGTTCGGTATTCGACTTATGCATGTTTCGAGTAATTCTATTTTTGATTTCTGCGATTTCAGATTTATTTATTTAGATATATAGGCGAATTCGTTTTTAGACTAATGCGGTTTTTTATTCGTGCGAAGGACTTATGCGGTTTCGTAAAAATGCAAAAAATTTCACTTAGTGACTAAATGAAACAACGAACAAAATCGCATAAACAGTGAAATTTTATAGCACGTATGTAGCATCTAGTAGAAATTTCTCAAAAATTTCTGCACAAAAGATTTTCGATTTATCGGGATTACATTATGCACAAACCTTGCGTTAAGTCAAACAAATGACATCATATATGGAAATTCCCCATGGGAAATTGTCTATTCTAAATCGATTTTAAATTTTATATCGCAATTCCCAACAAATCTCCCGTGAAAAGTTTCTCTGTTCAGCCATTGGTTCGTTTCCGAACAAACTCGCATAATAGCAAAGTTTTATAATATTAGCAGAATTTCTTTCATCTTATACACTAAATACTCGATCATCCGAATCGCAATTATCCGAAATTCCGCTTTAACGAATAATTGAATTATTGATTGCTGCGAGTTTTGATTTAGCGAATTTTGATTTATGCTAATTTCGATTCATGCGAATTCAAATTCATGCAATTTTTAAGTATAATTTGATATTTGATTCATTCGAATTTTGAGTGATTCCATTTTTGATTGATGTAATTTTAGATTTATTTATTTATATATGCGATTTATTTTACATTAGACTTATGCAGTGTTTGATTTATTCAAAGGACTTATGCGGTTCTTGTTTTATGCGTTTTTTGATTCACTGGACTATACAGTATATTCCCATAAACGACTGTAGATGGCAGTATACGTTTAATTCTCAGCTCACAAACTCACTCACAAGTGAAGCTAATATAAAGCGTATAAAAACCGGTATAAATGAAAATCAATCATAAAAATGTGGATTTTTGTTATAATTCGTCTTTAAGTTTAGTATCATGGATACGATTCAAATTATTGTCAGTTTTTTAATATTGTTTCTAAAATATTACAAGTGACAGCTATAGATGTGACAATTTATATTAGAATCTGAATGAAACCAGTTTCGAAAATAACAAAAAATATTGCACCATATTCAGCCACTTTTACAATGTCAAAATTTAAAACTATGACACTTTATATTAGAATCACCATGACAACTTTCGGAAAAGAGCGCTTATTCGATTCGCGTTTGGATGTTGCAAAAAAAAATACTGACATCAAGTTTGACACTTTATGGATGACAGTTACCTTTATGAATTAATTATAATTCACCCGAACTAGTCAATAGCTTGACAATCCGTTGTTATTGTCTCATTAAAAATGGACAAAACAACGACCATGACAAACCCCCACTTGTTTTCAACAAGCTTAACGAGAATTTCGTATTAAGTTTTCATTTTTTCGTCGAACCAATCACCAACAATTTTATTGTCATCTTAAAAAAATATGAGACTTGCAGTGAAGCTAACATAGAAATAGTCGTAAAGTTTTGCAGTGAAGCTTAAGGTGGAGCTTTTGTATTTTTGTACCTTCACTTGTGAGTGAGTGAGTTTGTGAGTGAGCTGGAATTGAACGTATACTGCCATCTACAATCGTTTAAGAGAATATGCTATTTAATCTCATGTACCAAAAACGCATAACACGACATCCGCATAAGTACTTCGCATCAAAAACCGCATTAAGTCCAATGTAAAAAAAAAATTGCATATATAATTATTTGCGATATAATATATTGCATATATTATAAATTGCAAATATATAAATAAAAAAAATCGAAAAATGCAAAAATATAAAAAAATATAATTACTCAAAACCCGCATAAATTTATGCTTCAAATGAAAGAAACCCAATCTCAGTATTTTATCTATTATCTCTTTGCGTGGTACTGTGTCAAAAGCTTTACTGAAATCTGTTGCCACACTAACACAATTCATCAATTTGACTCATTCTGGTTGACCATGTCATAAACATTCAAAACGAGATGAAGTGCACTTTTTCCAGGTGTTACTTTAGAGGCTAGCTTTGAAGTACTTAAATAAAGCAATTTTTTAAAAATCTGTGACAAGAAAACGGTTAGCAATCTTACTAAAAAATGGTAAAGATGCAATAAGTCTAAAAGATGTAAGTTGGAGCCCTATCTAAAAAAGAGATCTAATGCATGCCTTCTTCCATTCAATGGGATAGTTAACAATTTTATTAATCGTTTTAATGAGAGTAATGTTAGAATCACAGACATGATCAAATATTTGTAACATTACTTCCCTATTAAAAATATCATCCGAATATTACGAGTTAAAATATTACATAACTGAATAACAAATTTTGCAAAGCAACATGAGTTAAATCAACAAATTGCATAAGAAAAACTAACAAAAAACGTTCACGTCATTTTTGACGGGTTATTTACTAGTATACAATACTTGAAAATGAGTTGCATTTCAAATACCAATCAGATATATATGTTTTCTGCTTATCAAAACTTTCTTTCACCTTTCGTCACGGTTTATTATCCATATTTGTATCATATAAAATATAAAAAAATATAAATATTATTATTATATATATAAATATATATCCGGGTTTCATCTTTTTTTGATGTTTCTATCCGCGTATCCAAAATCCCCAATGGGTAGAAAAAGTGTGACGCCAATGGAAGTGCAAGTAAAGAGAGTTGGTCGTGTGATCAACATGCGTTGCACACGCACCAAATGTTCCCTGGCACGTGCAGCTGACTTCCACAATCCAATCGGCAAAGAGGGCTTCAGCAGCAACCGGCACTTTTAGCCCGTGGCGTAAAAGAGAACAAGAAAAACGAAACGAAAAAGAAAAAGAATAGAAAACGCCAAAAGAAAAAAGAAAAGAGAGAAGAAGTAGAAATAAAAATTTAACCTTAAGATCGTGCAGAAAACGTGCATGAAAAGGTAAGAAAATTTCCACCAATGAAAGAAAAGAAACTTGAAAATTGGAAAACCAAGTTTTTTTTTCTTTTTGTTTAGTTACTATTGTTATTGTTATTGTTGATGTTGTTCAACTTTCTGTTGATGTGTGTTTGTTTCAACAAAAATGAAAATCCTACTTAAAAAACAAACAACGCCTGAACTGAAAATCAATGACAGTTGAACTCTCATAAAAATGTTCTTCAAGAAACCAAGAAATATCACTTTTGCAATGCACAACCATTTTAAAAGGGTAAAAGTTTTAATGTATATTATCCTATTATGGCATAAATAAGTTATATTTTGAACTAAAAAACATATTAAATAGGATCATTTCAACATCATTTCATAAACAGGTAAAAACACAAGTACTTATGGATTTCACGTTATGAAGTTCAAAGAATGTTTACTTTTCAAGTAAATATTTTAAGCGAAAAAACGTTTTAAACGGATTTTCTACTGTATCATCATTATAAATTTCAACATTCATCACATTATTCAAATATTTGCTTCGTTACATGGAAATGACTACTTAATTAAGAAGCTACAAACTCGAAGAAACATGGCAACATTTTGGTACTTGACGTTTCCTTCTATACGCTCAACAGGCATATTAAAACATGTTGACATGTTTTAATATAAAATATATATACCCTCAACACGTATATTAAAAATGCTTTTTACGCATACGCTAGCCTACTGTCGTATAACTTAGATATTCTGTATGAACATACATAATGCAAAGAATGCATTTTTAATTTCTGACGTTTCAATTTATGCGAATTTTGTTTATGCGAAATTATGCGATTGTTGAGTAATTCGTCGATATTTGATTTATCCGAGTTATGAGTAATTCCATTTTTATTTATTTATTTATTTATTTATTTATTTGTTTCCTTACGTCCCTGAGAGACAAAATGGTAAAATACAGACAGAAGTGAACC
>JAQIWH010007218.1:0-11754 GCA_034695005.1 Cryptops parisi
CAGTAGGAAATAATAAGTTTTGAGTCTTGAAAATAACATATTTGGAATCAGCGATGCACAGATAGTTTTCAGAGCCTCTTAATTAAAAAAGATCAAAATTGGAGATAAGACTTTTTGGAAATGAGCTCTTCAGATACGCATTTCATCCATCGGTTTTTCTTTACTTTCGTACATGTCAAGTAACAAGGAGATTATTATATTATGGTTCAATTTCATTGGAGTGTGTGCCAATATTAATGATTAATTCACACATTTTAAGTTATCTTGATTCAAGCATCCGATCAGCGATCGATCCACTTTCCAACACGAAAAAGAAAAATTAGATTCTAAAAAAAAAATAAGTGTAATCAACATTTTAAGAAGTTGAAGAGTGCAGTGCAGTGCAAGAAAAATTACATATTCATCCGGTTCATACATATTTCAAAGGGGACGCGAGTGAATCGATTATGTTGTTCACGAAGATGATTTGCTATTGCTTTTGTAAAACTGTCACCACCGAACCCACTCAAAATTCACCTTCGTTGCATTTTTCTTATGTAAGCTCAGATGTTTTGGTACTGTTTTCTTTTTCTGGTTTCGTTCGCCTGATAGATCATGTAAACGTGTTCGATGAGAGAATTTCAAACAGGTTCAACCTGCATGGGTTTATCTGAATGTGCGTGAATCGTTTTGAAAACGTCCACACGTGTTTTTTTTTGTGTATAAATTGTGCGTAGCAAGATTGGACGCTACATTGAATTCCCTATGTTGTGTAAATGAATAGTGGATGTGATACAAAATATTTTTTTTAAATATTGGTAAAAATTGGACAGGGCTATAGACCTGAAAGACACATACATGTGTTATGTGATACACATACTTAAGTGGGTGTTCAATGCGTATGTTGTTTAGATTAGTTGATATGTTGCACAAACATATAAGACCCGTCGTTGAACCACCCCATATAGTCCTTTTCCCCGTTTTTTTGTCATTAAGAACACATAACCAATGTATCTTCCCACACATTAATCCGCCCTCTTGAAACCACCACCCTCGTTAACCGTCAATTTTTATCAAGAACCATGGATGACGGTTTAATGACGTTCGACTCTAATTTCCCAATTTGCTTAATTTTACAGTTCAATACTTTTTTCACAAAGACCATTTCTGTGGAAATCATATTCTAATGTTTGGTTAAATCACATCAAAATACAGTAATTCAATCACAAACAATATCATTCCATTTATTTGAACAGTTTTACAACAAGAAAGGGGGGTATTTTTTAGTGTGTTTTTAATTTATCTTTCGAATGACAAGATGCGTGTTTTAGGATAAATTGTCTATGTTCAGTTTTACAGTCCCTAGTTTTATTCATATTCTTAAATTCGTTTAATTTTTTTTATATTTTTTGGCATTGAGTTTGTAGACATGTTTGTTTTATGCATCTTACGTTATTCAATAATACAGTAAACATTCTGAATGTAAATATAAGTTAAAGTGTTTTTCTTTAAATAAAACATCATAAACAAAACTCAGACAAATTGACAAAGGTCATGCAAGTTTTAGTTCTTTGCCTTTTAGTTGATGGTTTTAGGATGACAGTATTTCTTTGCCATGGGCTATTTTGTATTCCACAATGTGATGTATATTTTTTATTGGTTTATCTTTTTACCTATTTGTTATCGATTCTATTTTTTGACATCCAAGTGGATCTTAATGCTATGAAATTCGTTCAAATCGTCTTCCATGAGTTTGGACTTCAATTACAGTGACAGGAAATATGTCGAGTTTGAAGACGTTATTACTATTTCAGTACTATTTATGTCAACATTTCAACGTGGTTATGAAATGTTGGGGAAAAATGAAGTGTAGACTTCGAAACCGTGCAAATTGTTTGGACTAGGATTTTAACTTTAGTTCCAGCTTAGTACCTCTGCATCTACAATGGTGCAAGAAAATTTTCTCTTTTGGATCTGAACCAACAATTGTCAGTAGCAGACTGAGTGAAGGTTTCTTCTTCTTTTTTTTTTGTATTTCGAAAATATTTGACAGCTGCAAGATTTTGTGATGCAAATTTTTGACAGATGTTTTCTGCCGTCTATTCTAAATAAAGTTCAGTACCTGAAAAGTCTGATGCAGAGTTTTTTGCATTAGTGGAAAATATGAAAAATGCTCAAGTTTTTTTTCGAGTGAAAAAAAAACGAACAAAGATGAAAATCTGTGATTTTTCGGAAAAAAGCATTTTTTTATTGGTTGGCTATTTAGAATCATGAATTGAATAGATTGTTAGTTGTAAAGTTTGTTTAGTTGTAAAAGTAGTACACTGTACAAAAAATGTTTCCTAAAATGTACATAGGCTGCACAAGGTTTACCTTTAGACTCTCTGTGGATTATTTCTAGTTATTTCTATTTTTTCGCTATTACCGTACAAATCACGGGAATTATTCCTATAATTAATAATATATCATAGTGGGTATGATGATAACACTAATTCACCTTGATGAAACATGGCTTATAATGAAAAAGCTAGATTGTTAATGGGTTTTTTGATTTCAAAAGATTCACATGAAAGAAACATTACAAGAAAACAGCTATGACAACTCCATGAACATGATCTTGTTTCGAACTTTCGCACAAGTTGGATCGGATAAGTGCTGGTCTATCTCCAAAATTAGCTACCAGCGCTTTTGTTACTCGAATAACATTTAAACGATTTTCACCTAGTGTTTCTGTACTACCACGTCCAAATGGATTGCTACTGCATCATTTAATTTGTAGGAAGTTCCTAAGCAGCACGTTGTGCAAATCTTCTTCTTCAGCAGCAAAATTGATACCTGCCAACTGCTAGTGTAGAAACAATTCCCCGATCTTCCTGTTACTTTGGCTCTAGGGAAATAACTGGCAATGGAAAATGCTGTTGCATCTGACCCGTACTAATTGCTGCGCAATCGTTTCAACCAATTCGCGTGCGTGGTGATATCACCAATTGTTCTCAGTAATTGTAATTGCATCCTGGGGCAGAACTCTGGACAATCTACAGTACCAAATGCTTGGAACCAAATAGAATTAACTATAAGGACTGTACTCTTGTTTCTATGAATTTATCTGTTCTGCGTGGAATACCGAATATGGGCTTGGTCTTTTCACTACTGGGAAGGTTTAATTGGTAATAATTGGTAGATGAGAAGAAATTTTTGTGAGTGAGTAATAATGAAATCGCCATCGTTGATTGAATTTCCATCTAGAAGCTTGTTCCTTGATTGTCTGTTCTAGAATTTAAGATGGTTAAAAGAAAAAGAACGATTGCTTGCTTGGTTGGTTGGTTACCGAAGGTTGGACAATTTGTTTCTTGATGACTTCAACGGAATTTCAATTGTTTTTGTGAAAGTTTGAGTTTGTGTTCAAAAGTTTTGTTTTAGAGAAATTTTCTTAAATTTTTGCTATCGAATGAAATAAGTTTGGTTTATTATTAGTTATTACCAGAGTGAATTAGAATTTCCAAAGAAGTTAAATTTTTATACTTTTTATATTAGCTTCACTTGTGAGTGAGTTTGTGAATGAGCAAGCTAGGAATTGAACGTATACTGCCATCTACAAGTGGCTTTATAGTCCAAAAAACGCAATAAAACGAGAACCGCACAAGCCTTTCGCATAAATCTAAAAACGCATAAGTCTAATATCAAAAAAAATTTAAAATCGCATATATAGATAAATAAATAGAAAATTCAGAAATTAAAAATGGAATGACTCAAAACTCGCATTAATCAAATATCGAATTACTCAACGATCGCATAAATTTAACTTCGCATAAATCTAAATTCGCGTAAATCGAAACATACAGAAATCCAAAATGGATTTTTGCATTATGGATGTAGTTACATGTAGTATGCCCGTATATGACAGTAATGTATATAAAGAGTATTCTTAAAAAGCATTTTTAATGTACTTATTATACTTATCTTACATACAGAGTAGGTTTAACATTGTGAGGTAATAATTTAGTAAAATACTACAGGAACTTTTCTTTTTCCATGCGAGTTTATATATTCAATTTTGGTAATGTGTGACGAGAGAGTTTTCTAGATACTTGTTATATGCAAAAACGTTTTGGTTTTATGCGATTTCGTGCTGTGGTTTACTGGTGACAGAATAGCTAAATTTTGCTACTTCACAAAACTTCCGACACATCGGATTTTCAATCTATGCGAGATTTGTGCAAAACGAAACCTTCGCAAAAATCGAGGACATTCTCCTATATATTATGGAAAAATTGTGAGGATGTTTGAAAATATTCACCAATTAAAGTTGTGTAGATATCAAAACATGCGAGGAAAAAATCATTGGTTATATAATGTTTAAGTGGTATGTTATATACCACTATTTTATTTTCTATGTTTTGTTTATTCTGGTTTTTGTAGAGGTGTCGTATGTTCATGGTTGGCATTTTATTTTTGTAAGTACCAATGCAATTGAAACTTGTGTTATGCAAAGAATGTGAAAACGGGGGTAATGTGTATATACTCTTTAGGAATTCACTAGAAAACTTGCAATTGAAAGTGACATTCAATTCAATTATATTCTCCAGCCAAAAATTACTTTCTAGGATTATTCCAATGAAATCACCAATTCCAATGAAACTAGAATGTGATAAAAATATCGTTTCACACCAAGAACGTCCATTGACAATATATTCTAATAAAAGAAGAACATTTATAACGAAAGCAGAACTTGTTTCAGTGTTTAATTTTGTTCATATTTGATACTAAGTTTTGTAACTTACACACAAAATGGTTTCGGTATCACTACGACCATAATTTTGCCTTGGATTTAGAAATTAAGCGACAAATAGGGTTTTCGACAAATTTATAGGGTTGCTGAATCAAGTTGCAAAATATGTTGATTAAGCTACAGTAGTATGTTTGGTGAGCTGATACGATAATTCGATATTCACGTGTTTGAAATGAAAGTAGTACAGTAATTCAATCAACACTTCTTTTGACACTTTTACAACTTTGGTTCTTATGAGTAAATTTGCTTTTTGACTGTCAGATAATTTGATTGATGATATTTATTTAGTTAAGTTTTTCATCAGCAGATGCAAGAAATACAGGTAGAATGAGTGAACGTTGATGCTTGATTGTGTCATAAATAATTCATCAATGCAGATGTGGATATGCTTATCCTCGTTGTTCGCATAATTGCTAAAAAAACAAATATTATTTTGTCATTTCCACATAAAAGGTTTTTGTTTCTAACTCAAAACATGAAAGGAAAAACCGAAAACATCACTTTAATTTTTTGTTTATTCAAGTTGACATAAGCTTTAAATAACAAAACAAAATTACAAGCTAAAAGTTATAACATGGTGTTTAATAAAATCGTTTATTTCAAACCACATATAATGTACGTACCAGTACTCAAAAGCCGCGGTTGACGAGGAATTACTGTAATGTATTACTTTTCACGGTACGGTAATGCTGTACTTGAGTATTAATCCACAGCCACTGACTGCCATGGGGGTGGCATTATGGTGGTGGTTTTTTAATTAACCCAAACTAATGTCTATGGTTATAGGTTAGTTAAAAAAGAAACAAGATATTACTCGCAAAATAGTATTAAGATTATAAAATTAATACATTTGCATACTCTTCATATTAGCTTCACTTGTGAGTGAGTTTGTGGTTGTGAGTTTGAGTGAGCGAGCTGGAAATCGAACGCATACTGCCATCTACAGTCGTTTATGAGAATATACTGTATAGTTCAATGTATCAAAAACGCATAATACGAGAACTGCATAAGTTCTTCGTATAAATAAAAAACTGCATAAGTCTAATGTAAAATAATCGCATATATAAATAATAAATAACTTAAAAATTGGAAAAATAAATAATGTAATTACTCAAATCTCGCGTAAATAAAATATCGAATTACTCAAAGATCGCATTTAAATTCGCATAAATCGAAACCTGCAGAAATCATAAATGAAATTACTCAAAACACGTATAAATTGAATATTGAATTACTTAAAGATTGCATAAATTTTAATTCGCATAAATCGAGACACGCAAAAATTAAAAATGGATTCTTTGCATTATGGATGTACATACAGTATAT
Source organism: Cryptops parisi (assembly GCA_034695005.1). Lineage (NCBI taxonomy): Eukaryota > Metazoa > Arthropoda > Chilopoda > Scolopendromorpha > Cryptopidae > Cryptops > Cryptops parisi. The sequence goes on from JAQIWH010007218.1 coordinate 6,095, forward strand.
CTGTATTCAATTCACGTTAATTGGAGTGTCCGACAGCTTTTGTCAACTTGGGCACCACGAAACGAATTTACAAAGGAAAACGAAAACAAAAACAAAGTGAAAATCAAGGAAATATAATGAAATAAGAGTTGGTACAATTAAACCTATTAAATGGAATACAAAATGCTCAAATGGTGAACATGACGCTGTGACAGTATATAAAGGCGTATGTTTGAAAATCATTTTTAATGTACTTGTTTTTTTTTTAGCTAAACTAAACTATGGAGATAGGGTGTCTTCATACCAGTGGTTGTGGGTTAATACGCAAGTAGTACTATTTTCTCTTCTAAGATGTATTAAGTTGGAGAAAAGTTATTACTCTTTTATTAAATAGGAAAATCTCGAACGTCTTAGGTAGAATCTAAAATCTCGAACGTCTTAGGTAGAATTTAAAATTTCAAACGACTTAGGTAGAATTTAAATACATTACACTTACAGAAAATTTTTTTTCCACCAATCAATTTTTACTTCCTAAAAAGAAAAAAAAAGTTTTAAAACGGGTTCTATTGTATATGGATTAGAACTGTGATTAAAGTCATTTTTATTCTATAATGTTGAGTGCCTGTGTCACATGCGTACAATTTCTGCATACTGAAGTAACTTTTGAGAATAGGAAATTAACTTCATTCCCATATCTCTGTCATCAATAAATCACGCCATCAAAAGTAAAGAGCGATCATCATTGTCAGTTTATTTTTTATTACAGTTTTCATTACCACATCTCATCCTCACGTGTTAAATATTTATCAAAAAGTATCATCCCTGAGTAAGCTAAAAAAAAAAAATTGGAAGTAATTGTAAAATCAAGGATGATAAAAAAGAGAAAGAAAGAAACAACTCGACTTAAAAACATGCGACAATGTATGTGCCAATGTTCTTTCTTTGCTCTTATCTTTGGGTGTAAATTGGAAATGAACCTACCTTCCTATTGGAAAATGCATGAGAACGAGAAAAGTTTGATGAAAGTTTCAAGAAGAGATTCTGTTGCGCTAAAGCTTTTTTATCGATTGCTTCTCTAAAGCGGGTTAGGATATGTGACATGCCATGGTTTTAGTCGACGCAGTGACTTGTTACCGTGCACACACTTTCTTTCTGCACTCTCTTTTCGAACCAAAGTGCAGTGATCTTAAACTTTAAAAAGAAGTTGTTCCTTTTTTTTTTATTATTTAGTCACTAAAGGAATAAATCGATAGATTAAAAGGTAGTGTGTTTCTGATTTAGAAGTTTAGAGACACTCGTACTGGCTACTGTTGTGGATATTGTTGTTTTAGTAGTTTTCATATCCTTCCAAAGTGAAACTGGAATATACTTTTTATATATATATAAAAAAAAGGTTTTATACGTTTTCAGTTTTGCAAGAAGTTTACTTTGTGGCAGTTCTTTTAAGAAATTTTCCGGGTTTCTTCCTAAACATGACAAAGGAAAAAGAAAAACAACAAAAATTGCATTTCGTGCTCGAGTGAAACTGATCCCATTCTTTTGGGTCACCTGTTTTATAGCAAAATGCTTTTCGTGTAGTAGTAGTAGGAATTTTTTTCTCCTATGAAACAATAGGAAAAGTAGCAGAAAACAACAACTAAACAATTCTTATAGGTATTCGGTAAATAACGAAAAATATACGCAAAATCTAATAACTGTGATTCCGACGAGGAATTTAATTTTGTTTTTGTTTTTTAAAGTAAAAACAGTTTTTCCTTCGTTATCCGCGATTTTGTCATCTATATTTTTGTTTGCAGTATACGCGGTTAGTAATCCTTTGTGTTTGTTTTGAGTAGTAGAATTTTGTTAATATTAAAAAAAAAAATTTATCTAAAATCAAACGGTAAATAATACTACACTGGAATTCGCTCATTGTGGTCATTTTGGGACTAGCTTAGTGCTCTTTGACAACAATAGATAACATTCAACAACGGATTAACAACATTAAACAGTGTTTTGGGACTGATTCTGATAACAGTAACTCATTCATAACATTATCATGATTATAATAACCAGATTCCACTATTTGAATTTCTTGTCAGTGTTAGTTTTTATTACTTTACTAGATGACGTTATTTTCTCCATAGATAATATTTTCACCCATAGATAAATTGAACGCTTGTCCGGAATAACGTTGCATGTAACAATTCACAATTTTGAGTAAATGGCAAAAGAAGTATTCAGCAACACATTGATTGTCACATATTAGGTGTCCAATTTCGAAGTGATATATGTCTGTTTTAGGTAGGTATGGGTTTGTCCATTAGCACTAAACTTGGCCCATATATGAGGCACAGTTTTCTATAATAATCTCAATATTGAATTTTTGAACATATAACGTTATTCCGGGCAATTGATAGATGCATGATGTTGAAGATTACTTGTGTAATAGTGTTGAAGAAAATATATTTGATTAATTTACTATGATTTCTGGCTATTAAGAAAAAGAGTAAAAAAGTTATTTGAAAAACTTATGTATGCTTATTTTATTTTGTTTTGTTTAAAACAAGAAAAGAATAAGACAAGTTTTCATAGACAAGTATAGAATAAATAGTACAAGAAATTGTTGAGCATGTTAGAAAGTCATGGATAATGAGCAATGTCATGGATAATGATGGCCCAACGAGGTATGCCATTTGTTAAGGTCAGCTTAAAAGTTACCTTTATTTTTACATTTTTACATTTTTACATTATTTCTAAAAGCTACCATTATTTACAATAATATGAAACGTAAATGTAGTGCACAGCATGAAGCAACATTTCTACCTGAAAAACCGATTTTCACGTGCCAATAGCTCGGAATTTACATGACGTTGATTGCTGAAAATTCGATAGCTTCAATTGTCACGTGTGACTAATAGGTGTACCAAATTTCAAATCTTTCCTACGACACACGGAACGTGGTTAAAAAGGACATGTACGATTTGAAACAGTTGAATTATTTTGAAAACCGTTTAAGACGCCAAGTGAAGTTGAATAAACGGATGTAATAAAAAATAGCAAGAAAAAGTTAAGGTGCATTTGATGCAATTGTTTATTATGTTCGCTTTAAATTTCTTTAAAGCTTGTTAGTGTTTCTAATCTCGGTTTTGGTAAGCAAGATACTTTCCAGGAACGTTCCTCTCGTGGATAACGAGGGACCACTGTACAGTATACAATATTAGCTCTATATTATAGCTCACTTTGTCAATTTTTTGTAGCTATGTGTAGTTAGTTAGCCCTGTGTTTGTGGCTTGAGAAAGAAATTAGAATTACTAGACAACGAGACAGTATTTTTATTTCGTATTGCATTTCAAGTTGATCTAACTTCTATACCACAATGCACTTGTATTGCTTTTTATTACGTTTTCGATATAGTGTCGGCTTTCCCAGCTGCTGCTGTTTTTCGAGTTCTTCAACGAAGTAGTAGAGTGGAAAAGCTGCTCGTGAAGTAGCTAGTGCTGACTATGTGCTTATTGGGCATGATAGAAATCCAACCCCAGTGGCAGAGAAACCTACTGAATGTTTTAATCAAGAGAGGAAGGAGGTGGATGGGGAAATTGCAGCTTAGCTAATCAGTTGGAGGATGTTGGAACGGGTAATGACGTCATTAGTCCTGGTCGTTTAGTTTTCGAACCCTTGGTAATCTTCAAGTGGCCATTGCGGGCTCAATGGTCCAAAGTGTTGGTGATTCCCTAATAGTTGCTTGTACAAGAGGCCCTTTCCTAAAATGTTTGAAATCAGTTTAATTGCTCATTACCCTCACTCTCCTCCCTACTCGCAGGATTCGGATTTCGGGACTTGAAATTTGCACATCATCAACGACATGTTTCGTTTTGTTTTGGTATAAATTGAAACAGATATATGATAAACCGAGTTAATTAATATTAGCGTTTCTTGTTGTATGAAATTCGACATTTGTTTTCACTTTTAGAGGCAAAAGATGTATGCACAGTACGATTATTAAAAAATAGGTATTAATACATTTAATTGTTCGTAAATTTTTTATTTCTTTACTAGTTGAATGCCTGTCATTAATGATGGAGGAGGGGTTGCATTATTTGATTTCACTAAGATATTTTATTATCATCATTAGTTACTGTTTATACTCGTGTTGTTATGGTAACATAACACCTATCATGGAGATACAATATACGTGTTACAGGCAATGTTATAAATAACGTCTTGATAGAACTGTTTGTTGGGTTAGGTAGGTTTATAATAGGTTAGGTTAGTTAAGAATAGTTTCTTTTAAGAAAAATATTTAAGCCTAAATTTAAACCATTTAACTTACATTTTTTCTTTACATAACCATTCCAATGTTAATTTCACACATTGCCTAACCATGTTAGGCAATGCCTGAATTATGCAAGTAAATTATTTTGTCGTTTACATTTTGTTGTCATGGTACTTGGGCAGCTCATTACTATAATTTTAGTTAATTTTACTGTTTACGCTCGTGATGTTATGACAGTGAGCTTACCAGAGAGGCGCTCACAGATAGTTAAGTCTACGTTTTTGTATTATTATTAATGATTCATTTTGAATTATTAATTAAGAGGACTTAAGGCCATATTACACGATGGGTTTTGATCGTGAATTTAAAAACGTGTTTTTGCTCTTTGGATGACGTGTTGCACAACGTTGATGACGTCAGGCGAAGGCTTGATGAACCTTCGGTTGCAACTTGTAAAATTATGGGTTTTTTGATTTGTGATCCAGCCACAAATTGGCTGAAATAAATCGCAAGACCCGTTCTGAAAACTTCGAATCTGTGGCTGAACCACAGGTCAAAACCCAAGGGTTTTACAAGGGTCTCACACGAAGGTTCTTCAAGTCTTCGCCTGCCGTCATCAACGTTGTGCAACACGTCATCTAAGGGGTAAAAAAAAGTCTTTGAATTTTCTAGCAATACTCATCGTGTAATATGGCCTTTACTGTTTTAACCAAGAAAACTTTGCGAAAATCACAGTCTAATATTGCTTATATTAATATTTCAATTGAATGTACTTTATGTAAGTTTTATCCTTAGATGGAAGTGTGCTAGGGTCCTTTAGTGTGCGATATAACTTTCTTTTCTTTTGTCATGCTGAAGATTTTTAAAGTACTTTACCAGAAATGCTGCGGGCCATTTTGTGTTTCAGCGTTGAAAGAATTCTCAACTGATGCCTTGAGCTATTCTTATAATAATATTTGAGATAATTTTGTTGCTTTTTCATTTGCGTTGGACCGTAAAAAGATGAATTTTTTTGCAATATAAGAGCTACTGAGGATTAACGAGCACTGCCTGAACTAATTTCTTTATTCTTACCACTTTACAGAGAAACATTGAATTTGAAAGTGCCGTATCAATAACCTTCCAATGTTTTTGTTGAATTTTGAAAGAACCTAGTTTCTATTGATTCACGTTGCACCGTGTTGAAAGCACACGTTTTTTTTATAGAAAGAACTTGAATAAGAGAAGAATAATGATAGTGTTGAAAGAGTTAAATTTCTTTTGAAATTTTGAAACTCTTTTTTTTCTCAATATTTTTGTTTTAGGACTTTTTAAACAAATGAAATTTAAGATAAAAACAAGATTATATGAAAAAACTTTGTTTTTTAAGGACAACCTTTTATTCAAGGCAGAGACAGAAACAATAAGTTTTAGGTTTCAGTTTCCA
>JAQIWH010007219.1:0-11754 GCA_034695005.1 Cryptops parisi
TCGAGAAACGAACCTGGGGGTGACGGTCCCTCTCCTAGAACCCCTAGCTAGCGGAGGGCTAAAACCCGGTCACCACAAGCGTATGGCATCGTGATAACGCTGAGCTGAGGTATTTATACAAACTATATTTTCTGACTAACTACATTGCAATTACTACAAATACCAGAGAACAATATTTATTTATTTAAACAAATTCAACAACCCATAGGGTCAAAAACTTATTCAAATTCTAAATATTTTATTAAATAATAACAGATTTCCTTATCATACTCTTCAAAACTGGAATAAATTATCAATAGTTATTAGAAAGATTCCTTTCAGACGTGTCCATCCAAATTGTATAGCACAGTGTCAACATTTTTTAAAAAAAGATTTATTTTCATGTTGTATCTGCATAATTTTATGTACATTGTTTACTCGTCGGGGCGTTAGATTAAAAATGAAATAAAACTAAAACTAAACTGTGTGAGAACAAATGATTACCAAACCAAACAAAAAGTCAACTATCGCGGTAACTGACCTACAAAACTTTTGCTATTATAAACAACGACTTTAGTTGACGGAAATGGTCAACCCGAAGCTACTTCAAACCGAACACGGGCATTGACGCGACAAGCATCGAGTAACGCCATCGCTATCTCCAACGTCTCGGGAAGAAACATGACTAAAAACAACGTCGTCGTTGTCGTTCTCTTCCGACCACGAACGCCTCGCGACGACGGAAGAGCGATTCCAAAGACACTTTTCTTCTCCTCCGCCTTTGTTTTACGACCAAATCCGCGGGGACTCGTCGGCGTCCGTCGTCATCGTCTATCGGGCAACCGAAAGAGTTGCTGCTGGTCGTAAAACAACGCGCGTGCATCTTCCTAACACTCCCTGAACAGTAGCAATCGACTGCCACGACAGCTGGATAGATCGCTGCCTCAGCAAAGCACGACCCACCGACGCGACGTCTGTTTATCGGATCATGTCCGGGGACGTCACCCACGGTCGGCGCAAAAATAATATCGAATGAGCAACAAAGAAAAGAACATCAACCAATGTGAAATGTTTTCACTTTTATTTTGAGTTATCAACGTTCTAGCTCTTAACTCGCGTTAAGTTGGTTGGCTTAACTCGCGTTGGTTGGTTGGTTGGTTAACGCAACGAGATGCTGTGTTGCTGTTTCAACACCAGCTTTCTGAAAGGTAGTCGAATGAAAAAGAACCCCGGGGTACGAAAAACTTGCTTGTTTTTTTTAACTCACCCAAAGTCTACTTTTGGAGACCATAAGGTCGGATAGTTTAACAAGGTTAAGTGAAAAATTCTGTTCGACGCTCGCAGCATCTTAAATACAAACATAGTCCGTCAAGGGCATTATTAAATCAACATTGGACGAAACTGAGACGTATCAAAATATTGGAATAAAAAACCAAACCAGTTTTGGTTTTTGATCGATCGAATATCGGTTAATCTCAACCGAGTCGTTGTGAATCGGTTCTTCGTCTTCTAACTCACGGGCCACAAAAGAGTCTTCGGTAGAGAAGAGACTGGTAAGGAAACACGTTGCCTGGCAGAATGAGAGACGAGCCAAAACGGCAAAGCAAAGGAAAAGAGGGGGTGGGTAGGAGGGATGAAAGACGAACAGTTGTTAGAGGCCACGAAGCAAGCTGCTCGTGCGGATAAGCGAAGCTCAACAACACCGAGCTCGTAAAGATGAGAGGCAGAAAGAGAACGGAACAAGTTTCTATCCGTCGTCGTCATCGTCTTCTATTTCCTTCTCCTTCCCTTCTACTAGCGCTTCTTCTTCTTCCTCGTCTTCTAAACAGCGACAACGATTATGTTCCGTAGCCCATCAGCGGTGATGAATACAAAAAGCTGAGTCAAGAACTTTACGACGCAATAAAAGGCGGGATATATTCGCTCGGTGGCAGGCAGATTGCAAATGGGGGAAAACGCGTGCGTCGCACTCAATGGCCGGATGACTACTAAAGGAGCAAAGAGACGACGACGACAACAAGGCACTAGCAGCAGCACATTCAAGGACGACGATGACAAACTTTCTCCAGCCCATCATCACAGATGATAAGCCCACGGTGATAATTTCCCTCTGAAATCAGCAAAATACTTCTCTAACGGAAGATGGCATTGATTTGAGCGACGCAACCGCTCGCGCTTTCAGGCTTTATGCTCGCTCGTTAAAATATTCTTATGACTCGATCTGAATGACAGAAAAAAAAATTATCGAAGAAGACTTTGGACGCGACTTATCTATTTTATTCGAGCAAAGGTTCGAGTGAGAATTGTAATCCGACTGACGTTATTGTCGTCCAAATCATGACAAAATAACATAAAGAAATAAATTATTATTCTAGCTAAACATTTCAGGCTGTTCTACAGTAGTTAACAATAAAAAACTTAACCGCCGACAGGATAATTTATTTAGTTTTATTTTTCTCTGAACAATTCGACGCGACCACAACTAAAGAAAACATCTCGAAGAAAGGAATAGAAATTAACGACTATAGAGTTGATCTTCTCATCAACACCAGTCAACGCAGTTGAGAAACACACTCCGACAGCTGCCTACTTGAGCCAATAAACCGTGGAGAACTTTCGCCTATGTCACTTTGCATCCATTCCAACTGACGACGGTACCGTTGTCATGGCGCCTCGTTCGAAATTTAATCCGGATCGAAAATGGGGATAACGTGAAGAAAAAAACCCAACCAGCAAAGGGAAAATGGCCCCGAGCAAAATTGGCACTCGAGCGTGTTTTGGCGGCGGCATGAGCGTTCCTACTGGACGAGATGGGATGGCTACTGTGTGTTGCCAGTTTAGGAATAAATAAAGATGGTGGTTGTGGTGGTGATGGGTGCTGTTGGTCGCAAATGATGTTCGATCGGCCGGAGTAGACACACGTCAGGTGGTGGGAGGGAGCCACCCCTTCGTTAGATCCCCCATCGCTTTTCATCTGATTAAGCCTTCCCTATCGACGGGAGGTCATTCATCACCCACTGTCACTCGTTCGCACACCCTCATTTATCCAAACGTCTCCTCATTCCTCCGCCTACGTCTTCCTCGCCCCGCGTCTCCCCGCAGGCTGCATCAGGTTCATCCGTCACTCGCAGTCCCCAACACCGACGCAAAAATTGGCCCAAGCAGACAACGCGCAAAAAATACGGAAAAAAATATCGAATCACCCACTCCAAACAAAGCTACATCGTGCCCAGTGGCCATGACTGGTCGAGTTAGTTTGTAAATTGCAAAAAACTCTCGGATTGCTGACCCGTTGAAAAAAAAAGCATCCAAATGGGAAAGCAGAATGCTGACCGGGGCATGAAAATGGCCTCGAGCACCAGTCTGCATTCGTGTATTTTTTCGATCCCTATGTTGATCAAAATTGAGTTTTAGCGTATTCCGATGAAAACATGATTGGAGTAACGTCACGTGTGAGCAAGAAGTCGTCATCCACAGTCTCAACCACGTGATAGAAGGAAAAAAAGACACGTCGTGATGAACGCGATTTTCTTCTTCTACCAAGGCAATGATTAACTTAAAAGTTAAGACACGATCAGACGTTGGTGAAATCCCGTAGTATGCAAAAGTTGTTCACTAAAACCACTCGCATACCCCCTTTAAGTAGCTCGTTCAGAACCGATTATTGATTCATTCGTTATATAATTTATTCAAGCAACCTAAAGTTGGATTAAACCTCATCACGATCGATAACCATTCAGCTACAGTGGTGAACACAAAACATGTAATGAACTTATGCCATCACGATGGACATCTTCTTACACTGTTTCGAAACCAGATGGCCCTTAACGCTAACCTTTTCGCAACTCGATGAACTCCAACTGCGACTATTGTGCTGACCACAGATACACGTGCACTACTCTCTTCGAAACAACTGACTGTAAATATCATTCAATTAGCTCTTATAATTTTGTTTTGTTTTTTGTTTTGATTCTTGTAGCCACACAGTGGCGATCCGATCCCTTGGATTGTTTAGAGAAAAAATAAAAATAAATGAAATAAATAAAAATTCGAAAACTAAAACTGTTAATCTCACAACACGCTTTTGGGATGTCATTTCCATCGGCAAAGTAACTGTTATCGCCTACTAAAAAATACGGCGTCGTTGACAAAACCGGGTGTAAAGTGAAAATCATTTTAAAGCATCACCCCTACGACATACATAGAGCATTCAAGAATCCGAAAAATGGAGTTGGTTAAAAAAAAGGACCAGCGGTCGTTTAACTCATTTTGCATGGCGGCGGTTACTGATTCAAAACGAAAAGGTTTGGCTTCGACGCTGATAAAAATTCTCCTTTAGGAAAACCCTGAAACTAGAAGGTTCCTACAAAAAAGATGAAAAAGGTTTTCAAAGCTCAACGAGAAAAAATGCATCTCTCGAAGGAAAACGTTTCATATGAATGTGCATGAAATCAAACCAGTGGGTGGTTGGAAAGACCGAGTGAAGGAACGAAAACCAAACAAGTATGCTACAGAGGACTACCGCTTCTAGACTAATTGCTAAATGGTTCTTTAATCAAAACGACAAGGCGTCCCCAGCTCGGCTACGATAAGCACGATTTATAAGGTAGCGTGCCAACTAAACGGGTTGGTTGACACAAGTTCCCAGCTTCGCATCGGTTATCATCACTTCCCCTTCGAAAAGAAAATGTCCTCCTCTCCTTGGTCGTTTCGTTGTCGTCTCAACGTTTGTCGCTGTTGGGTTGACATGAAAAACGAGCTTATCGAGCTAAATAAATGTCGGATCTCATCACCCCCCTCTTTAAAAGGGAGTTTGGCCAGTGAATGCGTCTAGTCGTTGGCCCCATTTAGCACCCTGTTGGGAAAGAGTGCGTTTTAATTGCTTCCGAAAGAAAGTGCGTGCGAAGATGAGGCCATGTGACAGGCGCCGCCTCCGCCTTAAATGGATCCTCCTCGTCATCGGACATTTCCGCTTTAACTTGCGGCAAAGAAAAACAACAATTTATGGCACTTCATAAATGTCGGGCGGTGTTGCGGGTTACTCTCTCGCTCTCTTTGTTATAGCGATTAAAAAGGCCAATGGAAACGCGATAAAGTAAAAGCGCCCCGTTTTTTTCCTTAACTATTATTTATTTATCCTGCATCGCTCGTTTCGTGTACCAACATCACCATTTGGACCGGAGTCAATGTCACCGCTCTCGCTCTTCCCATCCCTATAAGTCAACTACATTTTTTTTCCGAGGGAATCCCTATTTCGACACAAAGTCGTCGATGAACGAAGCGAGAGAACGAAAGTAAAAGTGAAAAAACATATCTCGAGAACATTTCATAATACAGGAGAAATTCGAAAAGCCACAATTGTGTATGTAAATATGTATGCATAAACATAACGCATACACACAGCAAGATGTTGTTCGATTTTCTCAATCGAAACTATGTTTTTCAACAATGTTTCCGGCTTGGCATGTCCCCTCCCCACCATCAAAGTTCTCCCAAGATTAATTTACCAACACAAATTTTCAAATCAAAGGCAATCCGCATTACATTCATTACCCCTTGTAACGGTGTGTAGTATCTGGATTCCCATTCCCGGGTCGCGACTCTACTTAAATAGCGAAAAATGTTTAATAAGATCTCTTAATCTTGAATTTCATGATAAACTTAGAAGTGAGCATGACAACTGAACAACTTAGAAGTAATCATTTGGACAAAATTAACAAAAGGTTAGACAACATGTTCAAATGTTGAAACATTTGGACAAAGTTGGATAATTTAGAAGTAAAGATTTCTAATGTGATTGTGGAAGATTTCAATATCCACTTTAACAATCCGAACGTGAATGTCACATCAATCTATCTAAAATCTATGATATAATTTTAAGTGCTAGAATAAAAGGATTTGGAATAATGATCTTATCAACAGACATTATGAAAGCATACGGCACGGTACCAAAGGATCTGATACTCAGTCAATTGCTAGTGCTTGGTGTATCATATCATAGTATAAAACTTATCCAAAGTTATTTAAATAACCGTTATTTTCAGATTGGTCAAAGTACTGATACTAACTAGAATAAAATCAACTGGTGGGGTGATTCAAGGTACATCAGTGGCATCATTTCTATATGCATTAGTATCATGTTTAACGTACCCTTGACTATACTTTAATCAGTTACGTGGACGATAATTTCCTGATTCTGGAATATTCATGCTATGAAAGAAAGTTATATCGCAAACTGGAGAATTCAAAAAGATCTAATGTGAATGGTACCAATCTAAAAGAATGAAACTGATTAATTTAAAGACTAAATTATTAACAAGTCTAGTCCTCATACGGACTCAATGAATATTTTGGGAGTAATATTTTGATGAAGGATTAACATTTGCCTCTAACAATTGAAGTGTTGATCAGAAAAATCAACAGACGCATGTTTTTATTTAAAAGACTCAACCTCTCCCCCTCCCAATCTTAACACACAAAGAAAAAACCGTACCATTTAAATCCAAAATTTCGTCAGTGATCATATACGTAATTCTAATATAGTCAGATGCAACAGGTTTTAGTCTTCAAAGATTGAAAACAGCTTATAATAATGTAATACGGCTTTTGTTTAATTTAAAGTCTCAAGATTTTCATATCAATTTCTGCAAAATACCGTCAATTAAAGATTTTAAATTTCTCAATTAATTAAATATAATCAACTTAAAGAAATACCAAGATTTATTACCAATAGTAAGCATCCTCTACGTCTACACCACCAGAAAGATCATTATGACATTATCAACATAATGTAACGTGAAAACAGTAGCCATAGATTTCACTATTACTGTATAATCAAAATCGATATACCGTGAAAAATAGTCATCTTGACAATACATACTTATCGTGGAATACACTTTCATATAGATTACGCTTGGACTTTGCTTTGCTTTAAGCATTTAGTTTGTCCCTAGAGGGGTGTTTCATGTAAATAAATAAATGAAATATGGTTATCATTTGCATGAACTCTATAAAGATAAAAGTACGTGCATAAACTAATTGTAAATGTAAAAAAATAAACCAATTTAATGTAATAATTTAAACCGGGTTCAAGTGAATTTTCTTTAATAAAGACCGCGTAAATAGAATGATTACTGTATTTGTCAGCCATAACAACATATTGGTGCACACAAAACGGATTGCAACTGTATTATCAAAAGTCGATCGTGTTTTGGTATCAATAACAGCATCACAAACAACGTTATTGAATGTATAGGAATGATACAAGAACTACGTGAAGCAGCCTAGTAATACTGCACTCACTAACTTAATAGTCGTAGCTATCCTGCTATTCTTTGTTGGCAACATTACAAATTATTTTGTTCTATTGAACCATACCATCCCTATGTTTTACTCACTAACGTTGCCAATACTTACGATCCAGCATCTTCATACCAAAGATTTCATCCAATCGAAACCAAAGTGACTTCATTTTCATTCTATCGAATAAGAAACGTTTAACGACCATCCCTCAACCTCCACACGCAAATGGCTGAAACGACGACCAAAAAAAAAAAAAATGAGAAGCAACACCCACGTCGTCGTAAATGGTAATATTGAAATAAATTTCCTCTCCATCGATTTTATAACATTTCTCCCACATTAACGTTGGCTGGCACGTCACTGGCGCCATCTTTCAATTTCAACTTTTTCCCTCGTGGAAGTGCGAGCAGCACTGGTGGCACCCTCTCCTCCACCATCTACCCATCTAAACGTCATTTAAAACCAACCCATAAATACATTCATAACCACTGTTTTGCACAAAGATCGTTCCCCTTTTTAGATCATCAAACTTTCAAATCCGCGAAAGAAATTTTTCCGTACTGGGTCTAAAAAAACGACACGGCGTAGATAAAGGATTCAAACATTTACTCCAACTCATTTACTTGGTTCCAACTCATGTTGCTTTGGTGTCAAATAGATTATTTCAGATTGAATTAAATTCAACTGTATATAATGATTTGGATGATAATCTTTTAATAATTAATTATCCGAAGTACGAACAGCATATAGAAGAATATCTTCTTCGTGATGATTTGTATAAAATTAATTCATGGTTCAATGAAAAACAAATATCTTGATAGTCGAACTAGTGACACCGAGGTCATTAATGTGTTGGGTGTTCGTTTTGATGGAAGATTAACCTTTAACAAACAAATGGAACATGCTAAAAAATAAACAAAAATGTGTTTATGTTTAAGAGAATACGATCGACGCTGACAAATAGGGAAAAAATTACGCTGGTCAAGTCTAAAATAATTCCATAATTCTCGTATGGTCAGATACTTCTAAATTCCGTTTGAGTCGTGTAAAGACACTGTTAATAGGCGCAAAATAACACTATTTTGCGTCTGTTATTTAAAATTTCGAAATTTAATTCGATTACTGCTCATTGTAAAATATTAAAAATTCTTAATTTTGAAAAAAGTGTGCTTTATATTCTTCTAAAGAAGGTTCCTATGTGGCAACGGGTTTTAGCCATTTATTGGCCAGAGAGGGCGTCGGTATTATTGTTATATAATCATGGTTTATAAGCACGGTTGGCGGTGCTGCGTGGCTTCGTGCAGCACGCCACGAGCTGATTGTTGTAATGTTAAGATACTATAAAAAAAAATAAGAATCATGTGGAATAAACTGGGCTTTTTGGCTTTGGCTTAGATCTGGAGTGTTCGTATTGCTTGGACGTGGGCGTTTCCTCTGTAGGACGGGTCGATGCTGGTGGACGGTAGCGGTAGGCCTGAACGGTCGTAAGAGAGCTCTCTCCGGAGGGCAGGTCGACCTGTAACGGGTGGTCGTGCCGTGCGGAGTTGTAGGGCAGCCTGGAGTCTGCCCCCGTTGTCCTGCTGCCGTGAGGAAGGGGTACTACAGGCGACGACGACTTGTACTCGTCCGAGCCCTTGGGCCGTCGTCAGACAAGCGGCTGCGACGTGCCGGTGATCCCTATCAATGCGGTGCTTCAGCTTGGGTTACCCGAGAACCCGCTATGCAGGCGAACGTCCGTGGGTAAGTACGGAAGAGCCGGGCCGTGCCGATTACCGTTCCTGGTCGAGGAGTGCTGTGCCGACACTCCTCATCCGAGTGTCACGCAGAGGCGGCAGACGACACGAAGTCAAGCCATGGATTGCCAAATACCTAGCAGCTGGTACTGTGGTAGGTAGGTGACGATGACGAGTACGAGTCGCATGGTACTCATGCGGCTGGTTGCATTCCGAAGGCGGCGTCGCGATTGGAAGTGTCGGACGTCGAGAAACAAACCTGGGGGTAGCGGAACCTCTACTAGACCCCTAGCTAGCGGAGGGCTAAAATCCGGTCACCACACCTAGATTGATTGGCAACACGCAACATCCGTTAAATCATTACAATGAGCAATTTAATAATGTTACTTTCTCCCCTAATATAAGAGAAAGTTGTATATTCATTTATTACACTGTGTTTAATATAATGTTAACTCCTTGATGTTTTGTCCCTACGGGATGGTATAATAAAAAAATAAATAATAATATGAACAGTCATAAGTTCAGTTTCAACCATGTTAATCAGTATAAGAATAAAAACCGTTTTTCCTTTTCAGCGTGGAACAGTTTGCCGTTTCGCATTAGAAAATTTGCATCGATTACTGCGTTTCAGGATGAGGATCGCCAACTTTTAAAAAAGTGTGATGATTTGCTTTATAATCATCTTATTGACTTGATTTTACTTTGTCCACTATATATCTGCTCCTTTTTTGTGTTTTACTTTTAGTTTAGTGTATGTCTTGATTGTGTGATATGGGTTTTGTGTGTTGTTCAGGCTGTGAACATTTTCATCCTCTACTCATGTATTTCATTGTTTGGATTGCACATTGTTATTAATTATTTGTACTTGGTATTATTGGTCATTTGATCGTATTAAAACTAAATAAATTTTTTTTTTTAAATAATAATCAAGAGCTATTCGGTCAAAACGTTCGGCATATTACACTTGTAGGATCGTATCTACCTGGTTCTGTGTATTCACTCAGAAAAAAGAAAAGTTTCCAAGTTTCCTGTTTTGGATTTCCATTTTCTTACTTGAGCATCAGACTCGTAAAACTTAAAACATTAACACGTAATTTATGGTGCTTTAAGTTGATATCGAATTCAGAAATAATTCAACTACTGTACACTGCAACACGTCTTCCAACTCACGGTCAAGCAACATAAACGAAGTCGTTTTTACGACCCTCTTCAAATGGAGACGAACTGTGGAATGGACCGCGTAGGCGTCTTTCGATCGAAGAGCCTAACGAACCTCGCTACTTTGGCAAAAGTCGCGTTAAAAATTGCCGACTGGTTTCTCTCCATTTCCACACACACATCCGCTTACAAGTGGATGTTCAGTAAAGTAGGTTCGCCCCCCTCCCCTTTCCTGCCTTCAAATGCGCCGACGAATTTGAATTTAATGCCGCTGCGAAGCAGAAAATTGAAGGCACCGGTCTCCCCGATCATCCATTTCCGGGCCGAACGCTCGATGGGTCGGTTAGAAACTACGTACCACTTGCCATTGTCGGCATCGGCAGTCGCCAGAGGGCTAAACATTTTTCTTATTAAACCGGAAAAGCTAGAAACGAATGGCCGCCGAAACACCACGACTCAAGCTGTTGTGCTGCTAATGCCTCCACGGTAGGAGTCATACACCATGCTTCTATTGCAGATATCAACGAGCTTACCACAAAATACTATGCCAGCTAACAAATTTGATTTCTAAGGGACGTATTTTATTTATTTAATAAAAGCGATCCGGAGTAATCACGGAGCATAAAAAGCAACAAGATACAAAAATAAGTAAGCACTAAAAAACATTACATTCTGTCATTACCCATATAAATGTCGATAAACTACTTTTTAGGCATGTTAACTTATCTTAACAAATTTGTAATAATTACTCTATGTTATTCTTTACTCTTTATTCGTGGTTAATTATCTCGGTCAGTTGATCGTTTGATTGTATTTGGTTAATTTGTTTGTGTATTTGGTCTTTATAAACTGCTTAATTGAAAGAAAAAAAGTTTTAAAAAAACATACCGTTAATATCGAATAAAAATCATGAACATGACAATCCTAGTTATATAACGTTTTGATAAAAAACTGTACCAACATATATTATTGCTATAATTTGTATATTTTATGTACACATTGGACGTCAGTCTGCTTCACAATAAAATAAATTACCATTAGGGTGAATGAACGTTAAAAATCGGTAAAATCGACAGAGCAAAAGAAAAACAACCAAAACAACCAAAACAGTAGCAGACATGACCGGACATTAAAATAATTTGATGTCATAGACAATTTCTTGTATTGTTAATTTGGAATCAAAATAGACTCCAAGAATTTTATGAGATTAAAGTTTTGGGTTATTGAAGTTAAGATGAATGTATCTCCCGTGCCTGGAACCACATTTGAACATTTGAACCACAAAACAAAACGACGACCGTACATTCCAACTAAAATTGTGATTTTAAAGCTCCATCCATGTTTTAGCAACATGGATGGAGCTTCATAGAATGATGACTGAAGGAAAACAAGATTATATAAAAAACTTTGTTTTTTAAAGACAACCTTTTTTTTAAGGCAGAGACAGAAATAATAAGGTTTAGGTTTCAGTTTTTAATCGCAGTTTCAGTATTTGAGCTTTTAATTTTTAAAAAAATGGTGTTTCTCTTCCCATTAAAATATCATATTAAATTTGTGTATAATGAAATTAAATATCGCTAAA
>JAQIWH010007220.1:0-11753 GCA_034695005.1 Cryptops parisi
CTATCGATACCACATGGAATGTTTACTACTAGATTCCCCGTGGTTACCATACCTACCACGGGGGTTACATTCTAGTATATAAAGATTGTAAGAAAATGATCAAAATTTCACTTTACAACGACAAAGTGTAGATAAAATTTCTTGATTATCTGCGAACGTTATGTTTTGTGAAAACCTCGCAAAAGTCAAAAATCGCATATCTTTAACCTTCTCATAATGGAAAACAACTATAGGGGACAATAGGGTTAGCATTTACAGATTGGCGAAATGCTGACGGTAGTTGCAAAAGCATTTAGTCACTTGTGAACAACTATATAAAAATCAGTAATTTTCCTCGCACAGAACGATAATCTGAAAGAATTTCTTGGTTTACGTAATAAAGGAATCGCATACACGGATAATTGTATGAAACAAGCACTTGGTGTAGTAATTATTTATGAACTGTACCTGTAACGAGCAGGCGCATGTTCATCCTCAGCATAACGCTTTTCCCATTTAGATGGTGATACGTTTTCACACCATGACTGAAAAAAAACCCAGAGTATTTACTAAATTTAATTTATATTGACTCCACAATATGTATAAGCATATACTTGCATTTCCATAACTAATAAAAAATATTTGCTCCGGAGAATATTCGTTTAAACCTGGAAGACGTTTTTCAGTTCCTCGTTCTTTCACCCATGTTTTGTAAGCCTGACAACAACACATATAATAATACACAGTACTGTATTGAATAACACATGATATAAAAAAAGACTAGTTTAAGGTGAGAATCATAAAAAGTAGTTTTTTAACAAAGACTACCTACAATGTGAGCAGCTTCAAGTCCTGTATTGTCAGCAGTATTTTCACCGACTGTTTCATATCCCTTTACCTATCATTATACAACAGAATAATTTTGTAGGAAAATCAATACAAGTATTAAAACTAATAACACAAATACTTACACAAATTTTCTTATCATGTTCGCCCCCTTGAAGAAATTCAGGACAGAATTCGGAATATTGTTTAATAAAGCAATCGCTTTTCTTGTTGTAAATATCTCTCGTTTTCTTTGTCCACCAGTCGTATAGTTTACCATCTCCGTCACGTGTACTACCTAATTATAAATCAATAATAAATGCAGTATGAAGAAAATTTTGCTTTATAAAATATCACTATTATGTGGTACTAGTTAAAGTGACACGTTACCATAGGCATCGAAAGCATGTCCGATTTCATGACCAACGATAGCTCCCATCATTCCAAAATTAACAGCTCTAAAGAAATTCATTGTAAATGTTAAATTAATTAAACATAGACACTATTTACTACAGTACATGTTCGTAACAAAAAAAAAACCTCTCTCTATATAAAAAACACTTTCTGTAACGCTCTCATAAAACTTTGCGACCCCCTAGTTAACGTTGCATGTGCCTGAGGCGAATTTGCACTCCGCACGCGCCTTCCGACGGTACGGTCTCGCATGACATTGCGGGAGACACAAAGAGCTAGCCGTTAATAGTCATTCGGCACTGGTCAACACCAGTAACCCAACTTTTCCCCATGGACCTCAAAACCTATTGTTTTGACGTTCTGTGCTTTTGCACGAGAAACTCATCTAGCATTATTAGAAACACAACAAAGTCAATTTTTAAAAGAAATAAACTTACGCTGGACGCTTATCCTGGAAATATGGCAACTGCAAGTGTGCAAATGGAAACCCTGCAAAAATAAAAAAAAACAAAACAATGTACAAAAATTAAACATATGTATTAAACTATGTCGCCAAAAATGTTTACAATTTTAAACGAAATAGATTGACATCAAGAACTAGACTTACAAATTGAATTTTTATGTGGTAAATAGAATGCATTCACTACTAAAGGACTTAACATCCATTTCCATCTGAGAAAAACAAAAAGTATGATATCTCTAAGTATGACAAAAATCTATTCCAAACAATAAAAATACACGCAAATACAGAATATATCACTACAATATATGTGGCTAGAGTAAATATACAGCAGGCTACTATTGCATAATTAAAATTTGACGTGAAAAGATGAAAGACTGAGTCATTAATAATGAGTTTTCAAATCTACTTACATGTTCAATTCTCTGTCGGTTTCATTGGAAGCTGAACGAATATCTTCTGCTCTACCTTGCAATGACAATAAATAATTTTCCAAATGAGTTGATTTCACTCGTGGTAACTGGAAGAAAACCACTTTTCTACAACTTACCTCGTGTACAGTGTACAGTATACTGTACAGAGGGTCTCAGCCTCCTGTACAATGTTGCTTATTTTTAAAATTAATTTTGTAAATTATGTGTATCAAGAACTCACAATATTCTCGTATTCCATATCAAGTGTTGAATCGTTAAAAATCATTTCGGGATAACCAGTGTATCGCTTGATTTTGTCTGCCTAAAATTATAATAAATGTTTAGCATTAACATGATATACTCATCTACTTGTAAATAATATTTTAAAAAGATAATACTTTTCTCAGAGCAGCTTGTTTAGTTTCTTCGTCCAGCCAATCACTTTGTTGAATAAGTTGTTTGTATGCTTTTAATACCATTTGAACCATTTCATCGGCCTGTGAAAAAACAAACACGAAAACAAATTATTACAAAAAAGCATTTCGGTAAGTTCCCAGTTCAATACAAATCGAATTAAGCGAATAACTAATGATGTAATTAACAAGAAATTAGTCTATACAAATTGTTATTCAGGATGCTTCATTTGAAGTTTATCAGAGAATATCTCGCTTAGTATTGTAGATACTTAGATTATAGTCATATAGAATATGATCACAAAGCCATATATAGAAAGTTGTAGTCACGAGTTTATTTAGTCAGAATCCACTTTTGTTTCATTTATTTTCAACGATCCAAACGAAATAAACATTGATGCAACAATACACAGTAAAAGGCATCCATCCTGCCTCACAACTGCTTCTCTGCAAGTCACTTATGCTATTCAGTGAAGTTATTTCAGTTGTTGTATGGTTAATTTAAAAAAAGAATTCAATGATGCAAAACAACTATGGGCTAAAATGACTTTGCTGAATAGCATGGATGACTTGCAGAGAAGATGTTGTAGGGGCAGGATGCGTTTACTGTCTACGCCTACTGTTGCATCATTATTTATTTCGTATGGATTGGTTCGAAAAAAGTGGATTTTGACTAAACTGACTCGTGGATACAACTTTCGAAATATTGACTTTTGTTGACTTATACCGAGGACTCTTGGATTTCGACATAACTGCTATTTCCGTTAAAAATAATTTCAAGATCGATGAGAAAAGCACTATTGTTTTGCCCCTGGATGATTTGATCATATTCTATATGGCTATAATCGACGTATGTGCAATAATAAGTGCGATATTCTCTTGATACACTTGAGATGAAGCCACTCTGTATAGCCTACGGTAGTTTAAGAGATACAAACAAATGTAAAAACAACAAAGTCTGTGTGAACACAGACAATTCTTATAGTGCAAAATCCTATACTTAACACTTTTCTGTTCATCTCTGTCGATGTATTTCTTAATAAATAATCTGGTTAACACCAGATTGAACGTGTCCTTCACTGACTCAAGACAAAACAACCATCTGAAAAAATATCATAAACGCAAAGAAAAATGTTAAGATTTTATACTGCATTTTATATCGTTTTAACTTAATACTTTAAGTACCTTTGTGTATCTCTATGATGTTTCTCAAACAAAGCTTGGTGATGAAAAATGTCTGTAGCTGAAAGATAGGTCTTCATAATACTATCAACTTGAGGACTTGCGTGATATATCAAACTATGAAGCAGAACTTCCAATCCAAAGAAATTTACAAAGGTTCTGTAACATAAGATTACTACACTTGTTTTGCAGTATATTTTACAGTATATTGGCACCAGTAGTTGTTATGTATCAACATAAAAAAATACATGCAACATCTTTAAGAAATGTTATAAAATAATAAAAAGTGTATAAATCGAGTTATTTCACACCGACCTCATCAGATCTCGTTTCAGTTTAAACTTAGATATAGCAATTCCTAGTCTTCTGAAGTAGGTATAATTGTTTACAATAACCTCATCGTCAAGTTTGAAAGTGTTCTCACCCATTTTGGCATTTACAATTTTCAACCAATCAATTTTCTGAAAAGTTAAGTACAACATTTGACCACACTTGATAAATGAAATACAATTCAAATTAATTACATACCGTACATGATTAAAAACAAGTACACATTAAAATGCTTTTTAAGCATACACTTTATATACTGGCATATAGCGTCAGCCATATTGGTTTTTTAATTAACAGCATATAAGCAGCGACACTCGAAGATAGACTAAGACGAATCCATAAACACTTCATTCATCAAAACCCATCGTGTCGTCTTGTTTTTATATGCAAAACTCACAACTCACTCACAAGTGAAGCTAATATAAAGAGTATAATAAAAACCAGTAATTAAATCAGAAACGTTACCTTCGACGTGACATTGTAAATGTCGCCAAATGTCAACCGAGAAGGTTCATCAATGATTTCACTTTGGTCATTGACTTCATCAGAATTTTCATTCTCGTCATCATCTTTATGCTCGCCGTTGGTATTTTCATTTTCTCTATATTCATCTTTTTCACTTGCACCATTCTGCAATTAACATAATTGTACATCATTTGTAATTGGATACTAACCGATAATATCAGTAACTATTCAAGGTTATTGTTAAAGGTTATAAAAAAAAGTCTTCTAATTTTCAACTTACAGATAAAAAATTGCCAAGCCTCACGACCTTGCTGAGTTCTCTATTAATCGAATCTACATCACCATTTCCAAGAAGATTAAGTATACTAGTTAGCATCAGTCTGCTTTGTTTGTAAACCTCGTTCTGGTCGGTATCTTTTTCATCAGCATTAGGTTGTTGAAACCATTTGCTTTTAAAAGACGGTGCTTCAAACTATAATAAAATCAGTATCAAATAATAAACACTTAAAATGATAAATAAACAAATAAAGGAAAACGTTATGCTACAGGCAATGAATTGCTCTTTCGCAGTTAGGAGTCAGCGCACCGACAAAAGTGAAAGCAATTCCTTTATTTAGCTTGCGATGCCAAGAGGAAAGTCTCGAGGCATTTGTGTAAAATTTAAAACTGACAAAAGTCAAGGTATTCCTGAATAATCACACTATACAGGGTGCTTCATTTCAAGTGTACTCATAGCTAAACATATAATGGCAAGCCTACTTCGATGAAACCTTAGTGATGTGGTTGTCCAAGCTATTGCTCAATTTTTCATTGGTCCGTTGGGCGTAGCGTGATAGCCAATAATATTTAAATTACAAAAAGGCCTACCGTTTAGCTCACGAAAACACTCACATTTTCAATACGGTACTGAAATTATGGCATGATGAGACTCAAAATCTAAGTTCCACTATGTGTTGAAAAAAATGCAGTTTTCGATCGCTCGTTGATCGCGAATGAAGTTTATTTTATTTATTTTATTTGTTTATTTTTACAAAAAAGCACCAGCAATGAGTATATGACAGAGGTTATGCTGAAATTTAAATCTTGACCCATTCTACACTACAAAATGTTGCCATTCACACGATAATAAATTTGAACGCTTGGAACAAGTATATAATTTACGTTTACACTTACCGTTTGTTTCACCCGGAAGACTCAGCTCCAAGGCTCCAAACGAAGAACTTACGCCGATAAAATCCACGAGAGCGCACTCTTGTTTTGGGAACATCACATAGCGATTACTGATTCTATAGTAAAATACTCTAAGTGGGCTTGCCATTTCTGTTTAGTCATAGAATATCTTGCTCAGTATTGCAGATATGTCGATTATAGTAATATGGAATATGATCAGAACATCCGGGGGCAATCTAATGGTGTGATTTACTGCGATTATTATTAGAGAGCGGGTATTATTCATATAAATTCAGTATGTCTGTACTCCATAAATACACTGTGATATTGGGTAGTTCAAAAAGGAAACTTACCCAAACTCCATATCCTGAAGGATTTTGATCATCTGACCACACGTAAATTTTCACCAAAGGATTATACAATCCCAATCGTTCATACATTTCTAAGTAATTGGTCAATTGAAGAAAGACTGGTTTCCAATCTTGTCCAATCGAAAGAGGCCAATTAAGAACACTGGTAGTGAAGTTCTTAAAGGCGTTCAACTCCTTTTCACGTTGATAAGCTATAATTGATAATTGTTGATAATTTATAATAAATCCATAGAAATAGTTCTATTCTAAAAACAAAATACTATAGAAACGAATTAAGTTAGATTTGCAATACCCCCTTTAGAGTATAACTATTAGTGTAAAGTGTAGTGTCATTGTCATAATATGGTAGTATGTAGAACTATGAAACAAAACAAGTTTAAGTCCGGGTCAATGACACGTCATACTTGTATTAAGACAAACATGGTAAGCTTCTTGCATCCTGAACACCACATTTGGTTCTTCCAACGAATTCCATTCTTCTGTTAATTCTAAAGTGTAATAACAAAAAAAACAACAGTTAATTGATTCCAACTTTAGTCACAATCTGTTGCTGAAATTTTTTATCTCAAGTTCTACCAACTTGCTAATTGCAATTCAAAATTAGCAAGAAATTTTTTATCTATGGTGAAATCATCTTTTTCATCCGGCACTGGATGCTTTTGAATGAAACCACCACACGAAAATTGGAAGAAATCTTCACAAGGATCCACTGATAGATCCATGTTGTCAATCAGTATAGCAGCTAAGAAAATTGTGTATTAATGTTTTAAAATATATTACCATATTCTCCATCAGTGAATACAAGTAATACTCGATTTATGCAATGGCGACATTATGTGAAAAATAGAAAAAACAGAAAATAAAAATACCTCAAAATTAAAGAATACCATTGACTATCTTGTTGTTCACAAGAAGCAACGTTCAATCACTTATGCAACACCACATAGATCGCACAATAACGAAATTTTTTGGTTTATACCGAACATCCAGAAGAATTTTCTTATGGCACAAATGCCAAATTATCTGAAACTCGCAAAAATCGAAGATTCCTTGAATAGGTCTACTATTGAAACAAGCGAAAAACTATATTTTTACCTGTCAAAGCACAATCCTTGGTAACACAAATTCCTATAATGAAAAGTTACCTATATACTCCAAGCAATGCAGTATAATTATGGCTTGCTAAACATATAATGGCAAGTCTACTTCGATGAAACCTTTTAGGTTGTTCAAGCTATTGCTCAATTCTTCATTGGTCCGTTGCGCGTAGCGTGAGAGCCGATGATATTTAAATTACAAAAAGGCCTACCGTTCAGCCTACTCACATTTTCAATACTGAAACTAAGTATGGTATGATAAGGCTCAAAATCAAAGTGTGTTGAAAAAGGTCAAAAGGTGCCGTTTTCGATCGCTTGTTGATTGTGAATAAAGTTATGCTGTGGCTTCAATTTTGACCCATTGCACATTATGAAATGTTGCCATTCACACGATAATAAATGTAAACACTTGGATCAAGTATATGATTCACGTTTACAGTTACAGTTTGCTTCACCCCCGAAGACTCAGTTCCTAAGCTTCAGACGAAGAACTGCCACCGATAAAATCCACGAGAGCGCGCCACGAGAGCGTAATCTTGCTTTTGGGAACATCACATAGCGAGTACTGATTCTATACTGAAAGACTCGATGTAGGCTTGCCATTTCTGTTTAGCCATGGTATAACTTATGTGTAGCAATGTATGCACAAAATAAAATCACTAGATGTTTATAAATGAAATTAATAAAAAAACTTGTTTTTGTCAAACCTGGAGGCTTTACTGGTTGTGGTTGCCTATTTTCCCAATCTTAACATACATACAAAAACATATTAAATTCAATTATAAAATTAATT
The DNA here is from genome assembly GCA_034695005.1 of Cryptops parisi. Taxonomy (NCBI): domain Eukaryota; kingdom Metazoa; phylum Arthropoda; class Chilopoda; order Scolopendromorpha; family Cryptopidae; genus Cryptops; species Cryptops parisi. The sequence continues at coordinate 7,913 of JAQIWH010007220.1, forward strand.
TTTTTAAAAAATGTCAAATAAAACAGTAAAATATAAATAAAAGGTACTTATTGGTTTTGGTCGATCGTCTCGCTTTCTCATTTTTTAACCGACCTAAACTAACCTAAAAATTGGGATTTGTACCCTCCATAGCAAGACAATATCCTGTCGACCAAAGTAATGCGTGGCCATATAGTTTGTCCAAAAAATCATGAAATTCGGCATTCATGAACATAAGAAAATTTAAAACAGATTGCCGGATGGATTTTTCGATTAATTCGAAAAACGAGATATTAACGATTGAAACAAAAAATTAACGTTTTTACATTCGAACATTAGCTAAAAAGTAAAAAAAACTGAAACGATTTACACTCGACGTGTTCATGTGATCATTTGTTGGATATCAGACAGGCTTATCGATATTTATATAGAAACATTAAAATGAAACTGCTTACCAACATACACCAATCCGGATAACAAAGCAATAGACAATACAAAAAGAATGGCTATAGTAGCAATATAACAGTACCGGTCTAACCTGAAAATTTTTGTGTTACTGGCAATGTTTAAAATCTAGGCGTTCTATAGAATGTCAAGCTTGGTTAAGGCAACGTATGAAATTTACCATTGGAATAGTTACGTTAAACTGAACTTTAGGTTAGTTTTAAATTTAGGCCAAATTTTGGTATCAGAGAAATTGTTGTCAACTAACCAAAATGGTTGTACACAAGATGTTATTTCATACTTTGTCAAAAGAGACTAGGCGTTTTATACAATGCCTGAATTTTAAACATTGACACGTAACATATAATAAAATAAAAAACATAAAATTAAAAATCATCAATACTCTCTTTTATTAAAATAAAACTTTTGAAATTTTAATACCAGCACTGGTAATATTTTTAGTTTTTGAAATAAATAAAATAAATATTGGAGATGCATGGTGTGCAAAACGTGTTGTATAAACAAGCTAGATTTGAAGTGGTACACGTTATTCTAAAATATAATTGAATAAGAATATCCAATGAAACACATTCAAAATAAAATTATTTCACAGTATTGTAATTTTAAAACAATAAAATTCTAACTTCAATACACGATAACTTTAAATGGCAATAGAGACTTCAAGACAGTACAAAATAAAGTTCAAGTTCAAGCAAAAAATATTAGATATAAATTTAGAATATGAACTTACATTTTTAGATACTACCAGTAACAATAATAAAAATACTGCGTTGACATAGATTGGCAGATCATGAAGACTTCAACATTTGGTTTTCTTTAGACAAAACCGAGAGTGGTGCAAACGAGTTATACACTACTTGCCAAAATGGGATAATTATAATTAAACGCGTTCTATATTTGCACAGCAAGTTTTTTGTGTGTGTTTCTACAGTGATGTTAAATCGTCGTGGCAGATGCAGTTGATAAACTGAAGTACAGACGCAACTAATGCTGCACTCTAATAAAAAATATATCATTAATTTATATATAAATTAAGAACATGGTGTGAAAGGGTGTTAAATAATATTTTTAAAATTTTGAGGAAATTGCTTTTAAAGATCTGAACTTGCGTTGCAGTCTATGGACTTACCGATGAAGTACAATTATCATTTGTGAAATATGGTATTTTAAATACCATATGTATGAATATAAAATTTATCAGCTTTTTCTGTGAAAAAGGTTTTGTTTATTTGATATTATGAATTTATTATAATGTCTATAATTGAAAATCTTTCTTGTTTTGGGTCGCCAGCTATCAGAAATAACAAACCGTTTGTACTTATCTGATTTAGTATATATTTTATAATAATTTCAAATGTGTCAGATAATTTGTGTACACCTTGTATTATGTATCAGCGATGCGTATTAAAGAATGAACATGTTTGATAAAATCCAATTGTGTTGAACTATGTTTTGCAGATGAATTTTCTATTGCACAATGTACAAACCATAATGTAGCTTGCGTATGAAAGAAAAATTAAATTTAAAAGCCTACTACAGTAAAATCCGGTTATTATGATCACCGATAATGTTATCAATCGGCTATTGTTATCATCAATCGGCCCCCGACACACTGTTTAATGTTTTAGTTCCATCGCTGAATGTTATCAAAAAGCACTGGTTCCTCAATGCTCACAATAACCGGATTATACAGTATAGTCCTACATGTTATTCGTGATTTTTCAATCCTCACATTTTCAAAGAGACTTTGCACGGATTGGTAATTCAGGATTGCTGGAACTAATACTGCAGACGTTTGACGCATAGATATGATAAAAATTATAATGATTGTTTATTTCATGATTAAATATCATTTACAATCGATGTTTGTATATATTTTATTTAGTATAAGCTGTAGTTTATACTAAATTTAGTATAACATAAGTTCGAATAAAATTGTGTTTGATGATGATTTTCAGTGTATGCGTATCCTTACCAAATAGTACAAGAGTTTTTACCACGATTCATTGGTCCTTCAGGACAGCTAAATGCTTTCCTAAAGGCTTCACTGTTAGCTACAGCACCGATGACCCTACAAATATAATGAAACACGACCAATGAAAATGATTCATCATTTGATGTGCACGCAAACATATCGTCATTTTAAATGGACAACTTCTGAAAAACCTTTTTTTCAAAAATAATTTTTTTTTATCAAAATACCCCCAAGACAAACAGACTCGTCAAAACAGTCTGCAAACAAAATATCTCAGGTCAAAACAGTCCCATCCCAAAAAACCACCGAGAAAACAGCCTGAACACAAAATGGATTATAGACCAGAAATACCGTACTCTTGTATAGTCATCATTCTTATAAAATATACCGGTTATAACAAGATTGTTTTTATATAGCAAATAATTGCAGTTTTTCCTATTTACAAAACATAAGCTCAAAAAAATGTAAATTAAAATTTTAAATTAAAAAAACAATATAGTTAATTTATTATATCACCTGTAACGTGGAGGTGAGTGGACATCGTGACCATAACGTGTATCCAGTTTATCTGGCGATATGTTTTCACACCATGTCTGAAATAACAAGCAAATTTGAGTACAATGCTTGGTGGTGCATGTTTTGCAATCATCAAACATAATCTCTTTATATAAAAGACACTTTCTGGTTCACTCCCAGAAAGCTTTGCGACGCCCCCGTTAGCGTTGCATGAGCTTGAAGCGCATTTGCACTGCGCACGCGCGTCCCGACGGTCGTGCAGTGCACTGCAAGAGAAATAAAGAGCTAGCGCGAGTAGTCGATAGAGCTACGCGTTAGTAGCAACTGGAGTAATCCAAGTATTCCCGATGGACGGCGAAATAAAATAAAGAACGTCAAAACTTATTGTTTTTAGGTCCGTGCTTTTGCACGGGAAACCCATCTAGGCATAGTATAAATAATAAAATTGAATAAACGTGTACATCATGACACTCAGTGTTGTCACTAAGTGGGTGCAAGGATGAGAATCGCATTAAGGAACTTTGTAACTATAGTTTGGTAAACCATAAAATGTTTGCGCAGTACTTATTATTTTTCATAAAAATAATCGTGTAGTAACCATGAATTTTTCTTCATGAAGTTCAGCTTAAATGTATCAATACGTTATATCTACAAAGGCTGAAATTCCATGCTGCAAAATATTATTCACTGTACATTCGCATTAGTATTCGCCAGTAAGCTGTAGTTATGCGCAGTGTTATGTCGGAAAAAATTGTAGCAATGCGCTGAGCTCTGCAGGAAAGCGATTCAAAGCTGTAGCTATGCGCAGTGACATGCTACAAAACCTTCAAAAGTGTAACTCAGAGATCTTTAATATCTACGCTTCGCTACGTAGCGAAGCGTAGATATTAAAGATCTCAGGTGTAA
>JAQIWH010007221.1:0-11752 GCA_034695005.1 Cryptops parisi
GCATATTTTGAAGGTTTTTAGTGCATATTTGCATACATATTTTACATGTTTTTAGTGCATATAAATCCGAGGTCTATACATTACTATGTGTATAGAAGTATTTCCAAAATTTGTCTTTTCGAATTAGGGGTGGGCGTTACCCACCTTTGGACATATGGCCCTGCTCGTTACCAAAGGGTATTACCAAATGTATGCATGATTTATTGGTTTGTGGGCTAAAGTAGGTTTTTATGCTCTGGGAGTAGTAGGTCTTGAGTAGTAGTAGTACAGTAGTAGGCCACTGCCCTGTTACAAAGTATGCAGAGTACCACCATTGAAGGTCATCTTTTCTAAATTGCCAATGGCAACATGGGGAAAAAAAAGACTTTCTATTGGTTATGCCAAAAACACAGGTGTTTGGAAGTGAATGGGTCATTAGCTGAATGAGTTTATTGTGACTCAATCTTGTAGTGCATGGGCATCAAATGTATTGCACAGTGTGTAATCGATAATCCGTGCAGGTAGACCAGGGAATACATAGATCTCTTACCTACCAGTAAGTGTCATATGGAACATTTTTACAGTTTGTTTTTCTTTCAATTTTTCCACGATTTCTGGTTAACTATGGTGGTATAAATTGGTATGACAATTCTCAATACTGCTGAAAATCTTAAATCGGTTTTCTGATAATTTCAGGTACAGTATTAGAACTGTCCATGATTATTCGAGAAACAACTATGATTATTAGCGACTGATGTTATGTCCAAATTCTAAAAGTCAGCAAAGACATTGCAAAGACTCGTTTTACGATTTTTAATGACCCATTAAAAACCATCTTGAGGTTGTCTGTGTCTTTCAGTGACAAACTAAGCAGAATGTAGCCATTGGAGGGCAGAGGTTTACACCGTTTATACTACGCTTCACCTGTGAAGGAATCAAGGGAATTTTTATGAATGAACACTGGAGCTTGGAATGAGTTAATACAATTTGAATGATATAACTAATTGAAAAAAAAATTCTTGACAAATTTCAATTAGTATAATTTTTAATTTTGTAAATTTTTTTTTTGTTTATTTGGGAATGCATTTCTACAACTGTAGTTAACCATTTATGATTATTAGTTCACACCACGATTTGTTGGTAACATTGAGCGTGAAATAGGGATGATTGTATTTGTGAAAAAACGACCACGAAAGCCTAGGTGTTTTTCCAATGATTTGATACCTTGTATTTTGATAGCTGCTTTGATAGTTGATTGCATTTTATTATTTTACCTGAATTTAATACGCGCGTTAATAAACACAGATAAATGTTGCTAAATGTGAAGATAATTAAAATGTAATTAATAACATTGCATTAGTTACAAACAGATTGTAACATTTAGACGTCACATGTATAAATTGCAGTCCATATCATCTTTATGAAATATATAGGAAATGCAATTTTCGCCTTTGGTGCACCCTATAGATAAGTGTTTCTAATAAAAAATTCACTAAATTGGGACAGCTTACGGATAGTGTTACAAAAGAAAAAATGAACAAACACGTACTACTTTCGTGCTATTAAATGTATCTCTGAGGTCTGACTTGTGGGACACCCTATAGATAAGTGTTTCTAATGAAACTGCAGTGGAAAAGTACTAAAATCAGATTAGGTTTTTAGTTCTTTATGTAACTTTACATTAATTGGTTTTCCAAGTTAAGAATAGGGATTTGTATATACTGTATGTTGTATGTAAAAAAACTGATTACTCTTGTATACGGTATAATTTGTGTTCACATAGCGTGAATTAGTGATTTTTTAATCTATCAATTCTCTTCAATGAGATCATCAATTACATAAGCGTGTGAAGTGTGTGTGTGTGTGTGTATTGTCAGATTTTCCATTCTGAACCAGGAAACGTGTAATTTAAAGTTCAGAATTTGAATGTGACTTGGATTTACTGTACTGAATTATTCAACAACAACCAAGAGAGAGAAAAAAAAGTAGAAATCTATTTTCACGTACCTATAGTTATTTTATTTGCTAACATAGGTTTGAATGACGAGTTGTTGTGTAATGGAAAATTTTGGAATTTCATATCACGTTTCAGTAAACTGCTGTTTATATTTAATTATTTTATTGAGGTTTGTTTTGTTTTTTCTCTCACACAATTTTTTTTTCAATAAAAGATTGAGCAGTAATTGAATATTATAATTGAAATTTCTAAACACACTTTTGAAAAAAAAATATAAAGGTGATTTTTTTTTTTGGTGGGGGGGGAGGGGCAGCAAAAGTATGAGCAATAACCTATGATGGAACACCTGCAATAATTATGTAATTTGTTTTTTTTTATTGACGTTATTTTTTTTTTTCAAAATTATGGTTAATGGTGGAAATGCCATGATGTATTTGGAAGCGGTTTGTCTCGACATAAATGACATTTGATTCAAAAGACATAAATCAATGGAAAAGTTGTTGTAGTACACAACAGTGCATGTAGGGATGACTGAGAAATGTGTGTGTGTGTTGTAACATAATATAAACCATCCAGCTTGGTTGCAACACTTGAAAGACCACATTGAATTGCCATCAATACCTGAAACCAAATTAATTTAATGGATACTTGAACTCGATTAATATGAGAGAGTCTTGGCAGTCAAAGATGCACTCGATATCCGCTTCTTGAAGCTATTGGTTTTTTTTTTTTTGCTGCTGGTCTCGTTGTCTTCATTTGTTGCGAACATGTCAAGTCCTTCTGCGATTCGTGTGAAATTTGCAAAGGAGTTGACATCCAAATTTACTTTTATCAAGGTATAATGACTGAAATCGATTTATTTTATATGTATTTGATATGTTGTTAGTTGCGAAAAGTGAGGGGGGTTCTTTTCATCATCTTATGGACATTTTAGTTTTGAGAGTTTGTGATGAAATCTTATTTAGGCTTGCAGTTGCATGAAACAAATTTGTTGTTTAACTTATAGCAAAAATGGTTTATTATAAGAAATATTATTCATACCTAGCTTATCGGTGATGTATATTTTAGTTTTAGCTGTGTGTTACTATATCTTGGTCCAGTTTATAATCATTAGTATATTGATACAGTGTATTTGATTTCAGATTGTTGGTATTGGGGAATGTGTGATATTTTTTATTTACATACACTATAGTAATTGAGTTTTTTTCGATAATGCAAAATATTATTTAGGAAATTATCTCTTGTTTGTTTAAATTGCAACTGAGATGATGATTATGTAAAGTATGGATGAAGAATATGCAGGGTACCTTCCCCAGTATCATAGGAATATATTGAATAGCATCAAAAGTATAGTTTTTTTGTCGTTAAAAGACTAATGATTAAATAGATTGAAATTTTATAGATGGGAATAGATGTACAGTATATTTATTTTTATAGATGGGATAACATTTTATATCTTATAGAAGGGTGAAATTTTATATCCCCCAAATCTGGATCTGTGATTCTTGATATGATGTATCAGTCGACACATTTTATGTACATATGTGTGTTCAGAAAATTTCTTTTCCTTCTTATGATTAAAACAATTTTATTTTTTCTACTATTATTGAAAACAAAGTTTTTGATGCTATTCAATATAAACCTATGCTTTCTGATTTATGAGGGACACCCTATATAAAATGTATCTGATTGATCTATTTAAGAGTGTAAGGAATCTATCGATTTTTTTTTTGCTGATGCTGAAAAAAACAAACAACTTTGTTTTGTTTGATTATTAATTGTGCATTCCATGATTGGTTTTTTATACAGGGTGTTTTCGAAAGGTCCAGTTAAATTTTAACCACAGATGTTATACATCAAAACAAAGCCAACAATCCATATATAAACACGGGTCCAAAAATGCTTTCCTTCTGAAAAAAAGCAAGTCACAAGGGTGAAGTCACATAAATGGACATCTTTCATTAACCCTATTATAGGATATCCAGGGTCAATTATAAAGACATCAATATTAGGAGTTCTTATTTCAAGACAAATCTTATTATGCTTGGTAGAATCAGCTGTAGTCATAATCTGAACCTATGTAGTTATAATTTTAAGAACTCTTTATACCGCAGAATCATAGGTCTATGGTCTGATAATTGCTGTAGATATGCAAATGAATATACATTTTTAGACCCAAGGGCCTTTTGCTTTGTTTTGATGCATAGCATTTGTGCTTAAAACTTGACTAGAACTTTCAGGAACACCCTGTACAGTAAGAAGGTTGCAAAATTTTTAAAGCATTTTGTTTTGTGTCTTTTTTTTTAAAAATAGGAATCATTGCCTTCCGGAATGAAGAACAACTACTTGAACGTTCCCGAATTGATGCAGACAAAACAAGAAGATGCCATAGATGAAAATAAAGAACGAGGGAACTGGTCCAATAAAGTAGAATTTCTTCTCAGCTGTCTAAGTTACGCTGTTGGATTGGGAAACATTTGGAGGTTTCCCTATCTTGTGTACAGAAATGGAGGAGGTAAGAAAATTATCGCAAAAAAACAGTGTTTGGTTTTTTTACAGGTTAATAAATGGTTTAAGATCGTCTTTGCAAAGTATGGTAATTAGTGAATGTAGTTCTCTCATTTTAACAAAATATTACTTTTGATTTTTATAAGCAGTTGAATGTAGTTCTCTTAACATTCCGATAACTAGTTTATGTCGTATTTCTTATGAGCTTTGTGTGAGTTGGTGGATGTCACGACGTTTTATTACATTTGAGAAGTGAATTAATTTGCTTGTTGATGATGCTACATTGAAACTTCTAAACTGGATTTTTGGATCAGATACAACATAATGTGATAGTCTGTTATTTTTGTATCTATTATTTTTATATCTGTTATTTTTTTTTAAAAAAAAAGTTTTATTTTGTGTGTTTATACAGGCATCGTATAGAATTCAGGCATTCTATAAAAAGCCTAGTGTAGTCAATGTGTGAAACTTGCATTGAACTAGTTTTACTGGGCAAGAAATTAGCAAGAATTTTGGTCAGGTTTAAAACTTGAGCGAAAATTTAGGCCCAAATTTGTTTTTAGAGGTAATTTCAACTAACCTAAACAGTTGGGTATATACAGGGTAATATACAATGTGTTATTTCATACTTTTTCCAAAAGAGGCTATGCGTTCTTTCTATAGAATGTTATACATTGCTGGTAATGTACACAGTACTGCAAAATTGTCTGAAAAATGACTACTATACTTAAAATTTCCATGAATATTTGTTTATATATTATATAATATATATAATGTTATATAATATATATAATATATATATGCAGAAACAAATCACACTTATACAGGTGGTAAATGACCGAACGAAATTGGTGGCAGAACTGTTTCTCTGTTATAAAACCAACTGACATTCTGAATGTAGGAAATAAAGTCAAAGGTAAAAAGTCAAAAAGAAGACAAATGAACAAAAATTCAAAAATAAAAAGACGTCAAAAAAAAGGAAAGTTAAAAAAAAAAGAAGTCAAAAATAAAATAAAGGGAAAACGAGTCAATTTTTTTTTATGTTTATTATTTTACTTCTGTTTCGTCGTTTTGGTTTTGACTTTTGTTTCTTTTGACTTCAAATCGAAATTAAATTCCCACCAACATAAATTTGATTCAATGCCAGTGTTAATCAATTTGGAACATTGTTCATCGTCCTACGTACTGAGGCAAGGTAGTGAGACGTTGATACTTCATGTAATGTGCACTTAAATTGTGGTGTGATGATGATAATTATCCTCCACGCGATTCATTATCGTTACGGTATTTATTTAGTGGTCATTCTAGTTTTGCATTGCGATTTCGATTCGAGCTATGCATCAGTTATCGGTAGGTTATTCACCAACAGTTTCATGGACTTGCTACAAAGCACTGTCTCTTCTTTGGCATTGTAACAGAAAGGACCAAGAAAGTTGTTTTCTTTTATTTGTTTTTTTATTTATTTTGTCAGCTGAGACAACTCCCGACATTGCCAAAGGACGAATGACTTCACTTGTTGTAACACACTTTGCATTCTAAAGACGTCTAATCCGTCTTGACTGTCTAGCAAGATGGGGGGAAAATGTGCTCTGTCACTGATTTTTCTTTACTGTATAAGTGACAGGTCTAAGTAGAAAGCTGTAGAAAAAGCTAGAGCAGGCATGTCAAACTTGGCCTGAATAAAAGTAAAATTTTGCGTCACGTTGAGGGCTGCGAGAATATTAATTTATAATTAAGGAGATATTTTTTCTAGACTCTTTATACAAGATATTCCTAAAAGGTCTGGTCAAATTTTAACCACAGATGCTACTCATCAAAACGGATCAAAAAAGCTACGAGTTCATAAATGCTTCCCGGATAACACAGGGTGAAGTCACCTATTTGCATAGGTCTATTGTTTCATGATTGCTGTATATATGCAAATGAGTATGCATTCCTGGACTCATGTTCAGGTGGACTTCTTTCTTGGTTTTGATCTGTGCTTAAATTTTGTCTAGGCCTTTTAGGAACACCCTGTATACATGGTCCCTGTTTATCTAAAAATAAAACTATAAAGTTTGTGGAAATTTAAACCCAATTTATAGCCTTAAGCATGCACGTATTTTTTGATAACATAAGGGAAAAACCGCACTATGTAAAATATTGACTTAAGTTGTAATAATAAAAAGGTGGTTTATTTATATTTTCATTATCTTTCTTATATTTTGTTGAATTGGGCGTAGATGAAACGTTGAACTTTGGCATGCCAAGTGTTTGACTGCCTGTTCTACAGTAGGACAAAGAATGGAGACTTTACTAAAAATAGATGATTTTGTATACTGTATGTATCTCGATTTCTCTTGGCCAATATATATACTGTATATTGGAATACATGTATACGGTGGCCATAGTTTTTTATTTCAGAAGACAGTCCTTTATTTCACCCCGCTGTTTTCTACCTTTATTTATTTTGATTTGTCCTCTATTTTCTTGATTTTGTCCTTTATTTTATTTTGTCGTGGGAGTGTGAGGTGATGAGCGAATCAAAAATTTTTTATACGCTTTATATTAGCTTCACTTGTGAGTGAGCATAAAACGAGAATTGCATGAATCGAATTCGCATAAATTAAAATTTGCCTAAATCCAAAATGGAATTGCACAAATAATAAATCAAAGATCACATTGATTCGCATAAATCAAATTTTGCAGTACCAGTAACCTAAAATAGAATTAGTCTTAAAATTCGCATAAATTGAATATTCAAAAAATCGCATAAATATAAATTTGCATTAATGAAAATTCGCATAAATCGAAACTTGGAAAAATCAAAACTTAATTTGCATAAATTGAATATCGAATTACTGAAACGTTACATAAATCTGAATTCGCATAAAACGTATTCTCGAAAAAAACATTTCTTTACTTTCGTCATAAAAAATATGGTCACCGTAATCATGTATGCAAATGCATGTTCTTGAGTCGATGTGTGTTTTTGAGTAAATGTGTGTTTTTGAGCCAGTGTGTACTTTTGAGTTGCATCAATTCTGGAAATTTTTGCGTGCCAATCAGCCTGGAAATTTCCTTTCACAAGGTTACTGGCATCTACTATTATAGCAGTTTTATCTTGCTTACACAGATAACGGTTTTTTTTTTCAACGTCAAGTTCATTGAAACTGTTGCCGTTGTTGTACTGGGATACTTTTGGCAAGTTGGAAATGAAAATTAAGACGTGTTGTGTGATGAACGTGAAAAAGTTCATTGCACGATTCGGGGGGAAAGTCACTTAACACCTTGACTTAAGCTCTAGAATTTGATCTTCAGCGGAGAATTTATTACTGTAGTTATCTATCAGTTACTAGAATCGGGCAACCAATAAAATCGAAGGTATTCAGGTATTGGATACAAAAATAAATTAAAACTGTGCATTCCATTTTGGGTATGATGAAAGGATTTTGCTCCGAGTTAGACAAGATAGAGAGGGTCAAGATTAAGATTTTTTAAGGACTAGAGAATTTAAGCCTCTTAAGTAGGAAATGGCAATACTTTGCATAAAGTATCATAAGGGAGACTCAACAATTTTACTTTTTAAGAGAAAGTCTTGACTTTTTTAACTGGAAGTCATGTTAAGTGGGACCCTATGTATTCAAATTAAAGAATTTTGAGTTTTCGTGTACTTTTTCAATTAGAAAAGATAAATTTACAGTATTAATTGTAAGAACATGTAAAAGTAGGACTGTTTATCTTGGTCTGTGGTTTTGTTGATTGCGGTATGTGGTTTGTAGACCGTTTTGATTACACGAATTTTAGACATTTATTTTCAGAAATTTGATTTCAGAAATTTATTAAAAGCAAACTTTTGAATTGCTGCCATAAATGATAATTTCATCCATACTGAATTCAATGTTTTTATACTCTTTATGTTAGCTTCACTTGCGAGTGAGTGAATTTGTGAGTGAGTGAGCTGGGATGGGAAATTGAACTTAGGTCTTTGTTGCTATCTACAGGCGTTTATGAGAAAAATATGGTTATGGTATAGTTCAATGTACCAAAAAAATGCATAAACCGAGAACCGCATAAATTAAAAGCTGCATAAATCTAATGTAGAAAAAAATCGTATATATAACAATAAATAAATACATTGAAAAAAATTGCAGAAATCAACAATGGAATTGCTCAAAACTAGCATAACTCAAATATCAATAACTCAACGATCTCTATATTTAAATTCGCATGAGTTGAAACGTGTAGAAATCAAAATTCGCATAAATTAAAACGTGCAAAATCAAAAAATGAGTTGTTTTTTTGCATTATGTATGTACATATATATATCTGTATATGACAGTACACAAAAAGTATGCTTAAAAATTTTTTTTAATGTACTTGTTTAATAACATAAAAATATTTTATTTATGTATTGAATCATTATTTTGTAGATAATTGAGTCTTTTTTTTTAGGTTTAAAAAAATGTGGTTAATTATAAAATTATATAAATGAGAACTACTTGACTGCTTCAGTGTTAATCATTAGTGTACAATTCATACCGATAGTTGGTATGCTATTGTTTTGCTTTGAATTCCAATTAAATTCAATGAATGAAGTTAATATGTATGAAATTTGTTTTCTATTTTGTTATGCAGGTGCTTTTCTTATACCGTACTTTGTGATGTTGTTCACTGCGGGCTTGCCGCTGTTCTTTTTGGAACTTTCATTTGGCCAATACGCTAGTGAAGGGCCCATCACCATCTGGAAAATAAGTCCACTCTTTCAAGGTAATTAGCTCCGCAGGTTCCATTGCCGATTATACACATATCGCATCAGATTTGTTTATAGTTAAATTTGTAATTTATTTTGTTTGTTTTATTTCTTTCATTCAGGGATTGGCTATGCGATGTTTGTAGTTTCAATTTTAGTCGGAGTGTATTATAATATGATCATAGCATGGACATTTTTTTATTTATTTTCATCGTTCACCGATAAATTACCTTGGAGTTCGTGTGATAATTGGTGGAATACTGAAGGTAGTAGACGAAACAAATATTTTTCTTCAAAATTTTATGTGAAGGAATTTTTTTAATGCGGTTGTTTTTTTTTTTAAATTGCAGTCTGTCGAAGGTTCGATTCTAAAAATTGCACTGCTCATGATGGTTTCATGTTCCTGAACGGCACGTGTGCATTCAAACCAGAAAACGTTACCAACGATGAATGGAAAAATATGACTAGTTTGATGGAGAAGCCGAAAATGCCGAGTGATGAATATTTTCAGTAAGGCCTTTGAAAAGTGGGCACAGTGTAGAAGTCCATTTACTATTTTTGTCATCAAGTTTATTTTTTTTTGTGGTTATTTTGGTGAAGTTGTAGATTTTTATGCGAAACACTTAATCCTCTTATTTTCTTTCATAGCAATTATATGCTTGTCATATCGGAAGGCTTACACGATCTTGGAACTGTTCGATGGCAGTTGGCATTATGTCTGATGCTTGCGTGGGCATGTTGCTACTTTGCTTTGCTGAAAGGCGTCAAAACCATTGGAAAGGTAATTAGTGTGAAAATGTTCACCGTCCATAAAATACTATCTTAGTAAATAAAACTCAAGAGTGACTTTGTTTCGAATTGCTGATTGATTGATGAATTTAAAAGTTTGAACAATAAAGGCAACGATGAATCAATGAATGTTATTTTTGAATTAACATGAAATTCTTCCCCTATTTCTGTACTGTTGTGTCAGGTGGTTTGCATTTAATTTTTTCAAATAGAATTTGTAGAAAATTGGAAAACTTAGAAAATTTATATTCAATCCAGCAGAAATGTGTTGTTTAATTTAATAAATGCAAAAATATGATAAATGAAAATAGTGTGTCCTGAATTTGTTCAGGAGGACACCAAAAATGAAACTGGAGGAACTAAGTAGCAAATGTGCTCGTTGAAAAATGAAATCACAATTTTCATTGTATAGTCATGCCTGTAAAGTGAAATTTTTGTATGACAAATTATATAAATGTACTGTTGTGCATTAATAGGAAATAATTGGGTTTTTTATAAGGATAATAAATGTACTTTAATACGTATAACTGTGGAGTTTGGGTGGAACAATGGCGTATCTCAAAAAATGTAGTTTTAAGAAAAAAGGCAAATACTTCTGGCACCTTCAAATTTAAGAAAATAAGTCCTGTCAACTGTATATATATAGAAGAAAAAACGAATAAGTTTATGCTATAGACTGGTCTAAAACGTTTCTATTTATCATGCATTTTAAGGAATAACGACGTGAGTGGATTGACGCCATTTTTCCACCCAACTCTTAAGATTATTATTTTAGTACTAGAATGTTTTAGTACAATATACCGTCCAGTATGAGGTTTTCAGATTTTTTTGGCCGTATATCGAAAATTTTGTGCCGTAAATAGTGGCTGATCCACAATTTAAAAATTCCGTTATAACGAAAATCCTTATAAAGATCGTCGGTATGAGTGTATTGAATAACGTGTTTTCTCTGCTTATTCCACTTTTCAGCTGGTATACTTCACAGCTTTCTTTCCGTATGTTGTCTTGACGATCCTCTTAATTCGAGCCGCAACTCTTCCAGGCTACACCGACGGGATTTTGTTTTACGTCACTCCAAAATGGCACATGCTGGCCGATCCCAAGGTAAAACATTATTTTTTTTTGTGCAAATGTAGATGCTAAGATAGAGTAAACCTTAATCTTTTTTGTAACTAGTAGATAACCCGTGGAAATGTTGTTTTCTTTGTTCACAACTAATTTTGTTTTGGTTGTTATGAGTTTTCACTTGTTGTCATGGAATCACTTTTTCACGGATAGATAAAGAGCACATGACTTTTTCACATACAGTAGTTTAATGATATTTTGTTTGTAAACATGACTACTACACAAACTCGTGTAGTTATTTACTCATGTTACTATAATGTTCAGTTTACAATATAAACAAAGTGAAGTTTGTTAATAATTTGGATAATTGCAGGTGTGGGGCGATGCCGCGGTTCAAATCTTTTTCTCACTATCACCATGCTGGGGAGGATTGATCACGTTAGCCAGTTATAATACGTTTCATAACAACTGTCACAGGTAATTTTGTGTCGGTTTGTTTTGTCTTTGTTTTGTTTTGTTGGTTTTTGGTCAAACTTTTTGAAAAATATTCCTTAACATATTTAATAACGTATATCGCATGTTTCAGAGACGCTCTGTTAATCGGGATTTTGAATCCACTGACCAGCGTGTTTGCAGGTTTTGTAATATTTGGCGTTGTTGGTTTTATGGCGCACGAATTGAATGTTTCTGTTGAAGAAGTGGTTGGTCAAGGTAACGTAAAA
>JAQIWH010007222.1:0-11750 GCA_034695005.1 Cryptops parisi
ATTTAAATAAAGTCTGAGGGCCAAATGACATAGCTGTAAAAGCCAGTCGGTGCCCTCGTTAAACCCCAAGTACCTATTATTACATACATACTATCGAAGTTATTATAATTATAGAATATCAATATCATTCGGAGCTATTTCAGTCGTTGAAAAAAAAAACAATTTTCGACAAGTTTCCGACTTGCTGCAAGTTGGATTCTGAGCGAGTCCAGTCGATGCAAATCTGATTCGACACGAATCCAGTGGCAGCAAAAATTCGGAGTGGTTCTGATTTGAAGCAAGTGTTTTCTGAGTCGTCCATTACCCCCCCCCCCTTCCGAATTCAGATACAAATTCGAAATTGAATGTGAGTCTCTCTTAGCAGTATAAATACTCAATCCCTAATGATGGGATTTCATTGATTCTAGACTAATGGTTACAAGACCGAGTTTCAATGTGCCAGTAACATCTATAGTTCTTAGTTTCTTAATGATTACATTATTGATTCTACTTTTGTCACTATTAATTTGTTTAGTATAAATTATTCTTCATGTGTCGTTTTCGATCTTTGGAGTGAAGTGACGGTTGTGGATCCTTAAATTTTGCAGACGACATTTAAAATGTACTTGATAACTTTGGTTTTTAATGTTAATTAATTTTATTAGTGCATTTCAAGGTGAATGATGTGTTTCACAACATCAATCCAGAATGATTTACTGTGATGGTTCATAGGTACCATAAAGAATAAGCCTGCGACGACAATGTGTAAAAAAATTAGTGCCACTAACTGAAATTTTTTAGAATGAATTATTCTAATCAAAACATCACCTGAAAATTCAGACATTTGTCAAATTTTTTGTTATATTTTTAAATTAAGAAAAAAATAGAGTGGATTACTAATAACAACAATAGTTAATGAAATACAATATTGTATTAAGCTTGAAAGACATGCCATCTATCATGATAAAGAACAGTTGAAGACTAGGTTTTATATGTTTCTGTTGTGTTGAAGCACGTTGAAGCTAATGAATGTCATAAATGATTTAAATAGAGTCATATGACATCATCATTGTTAATGGGTAGACCTTTTTTGCTTCATGCTTGATCATATGATTATTTCCTGTGAATGTTTACAATTTTCAATCCAATTATTCTGCCTAGAATAAAGATAGGCACATTAAGTTATTATTGTAAATATTTTTTCCACTTTCATTGGTATTTGGAATACCTTCACTAAATTCGTGTCTAAAAATGTGTTCATTCATTTTAATTCTTTGATTTATGGTACCGTAGCCTACATGCTCAATGAGGAATAAAAAACTTTTAATATGAAAAACGGGATTGTACTTGGTCCAACCTCAGTTTTCTGATTTTCCATTGTCATGCTATCTACTCAGCATGAGGCCAGATTTCTCGCCACAAACGTAATATTTTTTCATAAAATAGTTTATTTTTTATAAACATGCCCCAAAAAGAGTATTCATGGACTCAATCCTAAAAACAAAGCCATGCTAAAGTGTTGGTTGCAAACCGACAGATTGGTATATTGTCACTTCCAAAAGTTGATTATTGAGTGAGGTTATTTATCATAAATCTTCTGTATCATATGGCATTTTGCTATATTTTGTCTTTCAGCCTACTTGGGTTGTTAATTCTGGGAAATTGTACAATATAGGCAACACCTCGGATTTCGATAAAATTATTTAAGCTCCTCATTTTGTCTTTTGTGTAAAAACAAAATAGTAGATACATCTGCATGCGCGGAAATGAAAAAGATATTTCGTTATTATGCGATTCTGACTGGTCTCCCTAACCTAACCCCTCCCCCCCTTACACAAGCACCACCCAGCTAACGCTACATCTTAGGTCTAAATAGCCTAAGATGTAGTAGTAGTAAAACCAAGGTTATTTTTTATGGTATAGAAATGATATTTCTAAGATCTAAAAGGTATAGAAATAACCTTGGTATAACATCGAAATTTCTATCGCATTTCCTCAGGTGCAGATGCATATACCATTTTTTTCCACAAAATAAGAAGCTCAAAAATATAGTTCTCATCCCGATCTGACATGTTACCTATATGGTAGTGTAGCCTAATTTTGCATTTATAAATGTAAGATGGTAATAAAGGTGACTTTATACTCATAATCTGATGATATATGATAGCTTAGTAACTGTGATGAGGATAGATTCTCCACTTTAATTTTCATGTTTTCAGTAATTAATTTTTTAATTACATTCTTGTTACTTATACTTGAGATATTAAAATGTTGAGTTGATTTAGAGCTAAGACGTCATTAGCATGAGACACCAACAATTACTGTTGCTTCAAGTTACGAACACCTGTCTTAGGTCTACATATTACTGTATATATGGATGGCTTTTACTACCAAAAATAACTAGAACTTGTTAAGGTTGTCAGAAGTTTGTGATTGTTTGTATTTCACTTCAAATTCTTGCAACACGTGGAAGAAGTGCATTAATTACTGGAAGTTTATGGTTTTCGAATAAAGCATTAAGCAAAATGTCATCTATTGATTGTTCTGTTGACTAGTATGGACAACTCTCAAAGCCAACTTAGAGATTTAGTTCGATCTGAAAGTGCCATCAGGAAAGTTTGAATCAAACTGAAACAATTTTTGTTATAGTTAATTACTTAACTGTTGCTGACTAATAAATTCGGATCCACTGTCAGTACCGTCAGTACTTCATACCATTGCAGGCTGAAATATGATGATTTTCAATAATAATTAATAAACAAACTCTTGGTCAGCATTTAGCTTCAATGATGTGCTCATTCATCCTTAACACTGCCCATGTGGTTTAGATGTTTGGGTTAGCATGCATTTTACCACCTGAGTTAAATTCAAAACAATGCACACTATGGGCAACAACCATGCACCTTAAGCTGGTATCACCTTGGCATTAGTAGGCCTAAATTAATAATTTTGAATAGAAAGCAATGATTAAAAAAATGTCCCCTTATCGCGTATTTATCATTTAATTAAAATTCGTTATAAACCAGTTTCAACATGCACTCTGGCTTTGCATACATCGAATTAATATTAAAAGTAGTGCTTTCAGTTTCCAGTGCTTTTTATTTTCTAAGGTTATGTTAGAAAGTGGCTTTAAAAGCAGCTTCTTGGCTTGGCACCACGTGTATTTGTTTACATCTAATCATACAGACAACTCTGATGCAGAATGACTTTCGTTTATCATCTCTATGATAACAATGAACCAATCCGAAAAAGTCGGCTTTCTTGATATCTTTTTTTTCCGGTTCTTGGTGCCATGCCTTTCCATTTATCTACTTCTATGATTAAATTGTTAACTGAAAGATCTGTGCTGTGTCAAACAAGGATTATTTGTATGTTTTGATGAGGGAAATAAAAGACAACCAATCTATCATCAAAAAAAAAAACCTATAATAATTGGCATTTGGTACTTATGTGGATTATCAGATTACTAAAAAAAAAACACTGTTGAAATTATTTGTTCTTTTAATGTATTAAAATTCTTGTGGAATGAAATTCCCAATTATTGTTCCACTACCATGGTGATGATTTACAAAAAAATTCCTGAAAAAAAATATGTATCAAATTGAATGTCAAATGTCCTAGCATTCAACTTGTTTATCAATATTGGGAACTTCAATTTTGATGGATCCAATATCACTGGATTCAATATAGTGTTATTTGATACACGTGAATACCAGCAATTTTCATCCATATTTTTGTAAACATGTAAAATTAATATATCTTTCATTGCTTGCTATCTTGATGCAGTTGGTCAATATAATGTATTACCTCAATTCACTGCTCCAGATTTCGTTTACGTTCAATGTTATTAAGCATTTAACTTTGAGGAGATTTTAAATAGTTGATATTCTAGTCTAGTTTCATTAACGTTGGTTAAGCTCTACTTCAACCAAAGCTCTTTGTCCAACAGGAGCAAATGCAGCACAATATTGAAACGATGACAGTTCAAAGTTAGGCTGTTTGAAATTAAGAGTGAATGTTGGTAGTTGAATATTTAGAATGAAGATTCGCGTACATAGTTTGTAGATACTGATAAAACACACTATTGTCAAATAATATGGAAAATCTTATTGTAGCCAATTGCATTGTTTGTAAATAAACAACCTGTGTGAAATGTCAGCTGGTTAGTTGGCTTCGAACTACAGTCGAAACCCTCGTTAAACTGCCACCCTTGGTTCTCTAGTCTAGATAAAAGTATGGAGGTGAACGAGGGTGGCGGTTTAAAGGGGCTGAGCGAGGGTGGCATTATAAAGGGGCTGAGCTAAACTTTTATGTTCATATTTGAGTAATTTCTCTTGCTAAAAATGTCTCTGCAACGCACACATTTGGTGAAGTTGTTTCATGACGAAGATATGTACAATATACAGTATTAGAGATTTTTTCAATCCAATCTCCCTCCCACTTCCTCCCCCCCCCATTTCTGGTCATAATGTGAAATAATGTATAACAATGGCATTTTGACTGATAAGAAGACTCAAATGTTCTATAGATTGCTAACTTGCTATAGGATTTGAATTTTTCTGATTTTTCTGTTTGACCTTTCTTCATGTTGGCGGTTTAAACAATGAATTTCTATGCAAAGAGTACTTTTGTAACTTAAAAGGTGTGGTAGTGGACGGACAGTTGGGTGGCGTTTTATCGCGGGAATTTAACATATAAAGTATGGAAGGAAGATTCGTTCTACCCACTATTGTGGCGAAAGGCAGGGGTGTCGGTTTAAAGAGATTCGACTGCATCTTCTAATTTAGCTTTTTTCATGGTAAGTTACACACAGTAGCACATTCGGGTATGCTACACATACTCACAATAGTAGCAATACACTTACACATTCCCAAATTCACCATTTGTGAAATTCGCATAGACCCAATTGAAGGCTTGCCCGGGATAACGTTGAATGTAACAATTCATAGTTTTGAGTAAATGGCAAACGAAGTATTCAGCAACACATTGATTGTCACATGTTAGGTGTTCAATTTCGAAGCGATATATGTATGTTTTAGGTAGGTATGAGTTTGTCTATTGCGGCACTAGCTAGGCCCATCTATTACGCACGTTTTTCCATAATAATCTGAATATTGAATTTTTGCAACATACAACGTTATTCTGGGCGACCTTTCAATTGTATAATTACTCAACATTTGTGGCTCAAGGGATTAATATCTATGCAGGTTTGTCACTATAGTTTAGTAAGTAGTTAATTGGGCAATCCATCGATATTCAAATTGATACCATTTGTATCAATGTACAATAATTAGACGTTTATTGGCATATTGTATACTTGCTTCATTTAAAATCATTAAATCTGGAAACACTAAATTAAGCTTATAACACAAATAATTATCAATATGTGGACATGACTGTGGATCCTGCATATTCTATTACATCACAGGTCAACAACCTTTGATCAGAAAATCAGTAATCAGGAAACACAAGTAATCCGGAATGTAATTCTAACAGTGAGTCTTAACTTGCCATCAGTGATTTGGTGGAGCTACTAGCAGAATCAACTGTTCTGCAAGTTGTTAATAAGACTGTACTTACTGTAATTCTGGTCATTTTTGTAGTTTCATTTTGAGATCATGGCATCATGCTACTTACATGATATGTCAAAAGTATGATGAAATATGTTACGTGTAATCAGTGGATTACAGGTGTTTATTTTTTTAAAAAGTAAACTACCAGTGAAAATAATGTATCTTGAATAATCATATATTCACAAGTTTCAATTTTGAGATTAACATGTGTAAAAAACTTAACACAGTTTAGTTATGTTTGTATGTTCTGTTCTTCAGTACAAAATTTATCTTTTTGTTCTTTCACTTTTGTGTTATTATTAACTATCCCATTTTTTTCATAATTTTATGGTCTTAACATCTGTCTGTGGATTCAGTATTCATGACGATCACGAGTCTTGACTAACTTTCCTTTGCTGCAAATATCAAAGGTTTTTTTATTGGAAATGTGTGGCAACATGATTCCCTCGTGCATTAGTTCAAGTTGTGGTATTTTGAGATATGTTATTACATCAGTGGGACATCTCCAATAATATCAAACATTGGACATGTTCAATCATCATAGATCATGATTAGAAATTTAATTGAAAAAAAAATGGTCTTCGTTACTTAAAACTTCAGAGACTAGCCTAGCCTCTGCTTTGTAAAATCTATATAAATAAAAAAATTCACATTTTCATTTAACATGTCTGTTTGTGAATGTTGCACAAAAATTACTGGAACAATTTCATGCAATATTTCATATGATGGAGTCGAGGAAGAACAAACTATTATCCTTATTAGACGTTTCATTGAGAAGCTACCAATGGGTGGTGATACTTAGATGGACTTACTGTTTTATCATGCATAAGCGGGAGATTCTCAGTATGAAGCTTGAGATTTTCGGCTAGTGTACAATATCAAACAAAAAATTTGTTATCAATAATTATTTTTAAATTTGATGGAAAAACTGCTATAACTACTGTAATGGATTATATTTATAAACTGTGCATTGTGTGATTTTGCTGTTTCTCTACTATTATTAAATAAATTGTTCTAGTATTGCTATACAACTTACACGCAACTGCTTTCTTTGCAGCATTGATGTCAAGCGCAGATGAAGTGACTGCAGCTTATAAGACAGCTTGTGATAAACATCAGATTAAACCACTGAGTAATGTTCTACAGCAGCTCAAGGTGAATATGCAAAATTCAAACATTTTATTTCCTTCTCACTCACTATAACTGTTCTTTTGGCCGAGTTGTTTTCTTAAAAGTTGCGACGTTGTTTTTTTAAGTTATTGAATGAAAGTTATCTTTTAGGTTAAATGGCTTTGATATTAATTGAGTTGTGCACATTAAAGGCTGTGTCTATTTTATTAGAATGAGCTGAAATTTAAAAAGATTTGCTTTTTTATGAGGTCATATCTTTTGTTTGCAATGTAACTTATAATGCCTTTTGTTGTACATATGTCTGGCTAATTTTGATTTGTCATGATCAGAGCCTAGCCTCTTTGTGATGATCAGTCTAGCATTTTCCAGCCCGCCTCAGCCCAACTGGTGGGCTGGACCCGTTTACACGCTAGCCAGCAACACACACTGGCTTTAAGATGTCTTCAGGTTGCCAGTTCATTCCATGTTATTGTATGCCACCGCATTGGCTGAATTCATGATGGGCTGAAGCCAGCGAGTCTTATGGGCCCAGCCAGCCAAGTGGACCACTTACAGGCTGATCACACAACAATAAAGGGTCACTTAACGAGATTTAGTTAAATATTACGAAAAGTTTAGGAAACTTTTGAGATAAATTTTGGTGACACAATAAATTCTGACAAATTTGAATCCAAATGCAACATTTCACAAACTGAACTTTGCTCTCATTGTAACATTTCGTAAGTAAAATTGTTATTTTTTCCTTATAGAGAGTGAATTCAGGTGAACGGGAAGAAATGCTTTCATTGAGAGGTATTTGAATTTTTTTTTTATTATAATTTTGAGAAAATGATCATGGTGGGTGTTTCAGTATTAATGTTTATTGACATCGTTTGTTTCATTCATAGGAGAACGTGTAGATCCTAAGCATTATGAAGCCATAGAAGAAATATTCAAACGGATTCAATTTACAACAATTGATGTGGAATCAACTAACTTGGATGATGAGGTAAGAATTTTTCACAATGCTTCAGTGACTAGGCCTACCATCCAGCGCGGTTACAATCTTGGAATATTGGTATATTTGATAAAACATTTTGGAACAGAATATTTAAATATTGGTAGTGCCAGTGCTACATTATAGAGATTTGTTATTGTGATCACTGTTCAAAAATGTTCTGTGTAAAACAATACTCTTCAGGTGTGCATAATTGCTCAGTCTAACCAGTCAACTAGTCAAAATAAGAGGTGCATGCATAGTGTTGTTTATTTAAATGCACTTAGGTTTCAGCACCAAATTTGAAATCGGTAAATCACTCTGGTTATTGCTTATTTCCTAGAAGGTTTGAAAACTTAATAGTTAAAAGTGAACCAAAGGGTTTTGTGTTTCAGAGTTTCAAAATATGGCGGAATCAGGATTATTGATCTGTGATAGGAAACAATAAGTGGTGATTGTCGATCTCTGACTAGTCGCTAGTTAAAGTGACTAGCTATAGGTCCTTTCAGAAGTTGCTTAGCTATGAGGGTGAATCAAAATCAAAAAGTAATTGCACATAGTGACATTTCTGATTGCATTGCAGTTATATCCTGATCGCTTAAGAAGCATGTAAAAGGCATATTGTACCAGCGCTAGGACGAATTTCAAGTTGTTTAAGTGTGTACTTCACGTGTAATGGTCAATTCTGGATGGCACGTCACCTCGACTGTTACTCCAAACTGGAGCTGTGCGGAACAATTCGTTTTTGTAGGCTACACGCTTAACTTGCACTGAGATTCACCATTAAATCTCTTGTGTAATTATACTGGGAAAGTGTAATCTCTCGTCAAGATATGTTGTTATGGTGTCAACAGTTTCAAAATGGTCATAACGGTTCAGAATGATAATGCTGTTAAAGATGCTGGTTAAACAACACTAGAGGGGAATTCCTCTGGTAGTATCAAAAAATTAATACCACGTTTAGATAAATGTTCACATTTGGGTGACTATGCTGAACAGTAAATGAAGGATATGCCTTTATATCAACAGAGTTTTTTTGAGTTATATATATCTTCTTGTGTTTTGTTTTTGTCACATATGCAATTTACTTTTTTGATTCATCTTCATACCCTATTTTGTATTGTGCAAACGAATGCACAATTGTAGCGTTGCTAATTTTAAAAAATAGGTTGCTTTGTTTTTAGTGACTAAATATTGAATTTCATCTGGAGTAAAGGCTTCCTAACACACAATCAATGGTGTGGTGAGTCAAGCAAGTTGTGGAAAACTATAACATCAGCTTCTTGCCAACAAGTTTTCATTGGCTGGACAAGAAGCTGACGTCACAGTTGACCTCACAAATTGCTTGAATTGGTTTAACGAAAATCGTTTGTCGAGTGGCTTTTACAGTTTATTTGTTGTAATTTTTGCATTTAAGGATAAAATGACACGATCGACTTTGCTACGATTTTACTGCAATTTTTATCTACAACTCACTATTGGTGATATTTGTCTCAGCTGCAACCAAGAAATTGATGGCGTTGCATCAAAATCGTCATGAGATTGCAGTAAAGGATGATTGTGTCAGTTGGCCTTTAAATGTTTCTGAACAATAGTGTCAATATACTTGACAAGAAATGTTGATGCTTAACCAGGAACTCGATAACTTGCCAACATTTTAAAAAGAGACTCGCACCAGCTTCTTTTAGCTCCATCCAGCGTACCACTGCTTGTTGTTTGTAATCTTACATTGCAAATTTAAATTATTCTTTTATATAACAACACTTTCCTATTTATAGGCATCTGTTGCACTCTTTGACATGATAGAGTATTATGAATCAGCACAACATCTCAATATATCTTATAATCGCAGTATGACTGCAAGAGGTTGGCAAGCATGTGCTAGAATGCTTAAAAAGGTAAACAATTTTTTCTTCTTTTATAAATTTACAGTATATATTTATATATATAGTGTTTGTTATTGCTTGACTCGTGTATTTTTTCTTATGTTAGACACAGTGTCTCGAGTCACTAAATGCTCAAAATACCTGCCTCAATGAACACTTTATGTCCTTGTTGTGTCGCACTTTACGCTGTGGTTCATCTTTAGCAAAACTCCATCTAGAAAACTGCAACATGTCTGGCAGAACATGCACAGTGTTAAGTAAGTATAATAGTAGTATATTCCTTATCTACAGACTCATGAACATTGATAAAAAATGAACAAAAAAAGTGCTGGCTTGGATTAGTAATATTGCTGTAGTAAGTCACATATGACAATACAACCAGTTTCTCAGTCAATTCACCAGTTGGCTATTCCTTTTCTGCTTTTGATGTATTTTGAAATAGCCTACAATCTATTGGCTTTTAGAAAGCACTTTTTTTATAAACACATAATTGTATTATTAATTTTTTGTTTTGAACTCTATATAAACTTGTCTGCAATTCAAATGCAATGGATCAAAACAGCTGTTGTAGTTAAAGTATGGTGTTAAGATAATGTTAACGCTGAGTAAATATCAAATTTCAACAAATTAGAGATATCAAACCTGCAAATTTTATTTGTTGTGTAGCAAAAACTTTTAATCATATGGAGCACTACAGTATATTTCGGATTCATACGTTGGTTGCTCACTCTAAACGTGGTTTTGTTTGTTGATTTTAGATTTTGTTTGGAAATAGATTTTGTTACTTTTATGAAATTAATGCTGAATGACTGACTAGGCTTTCATTGTAACATCATCACTTGTCTTACTTACTAATGTAATAATACAATTTGAAACTTATAGAACTTAAGTTTCAGGTCTAAAGGAGTAGTATGGTGCACACATAAAAACTGAATAAACTATCATAGCAGATTTTATACATCTATCAGGGTTATCTAGGAGTTTAGGTTGTTCAGTGGCGGTACTGGCCAAAAAACATGGGGTCATTGTTAACTTACCAAAACCAGTGGGCATAAACACTAGTTTAGGTCAGTCAAAAATGACAAAAACATGTTGAATTTATGATTGTTTTTGCTGACAAGTTTAGGTTAGTTGACAACATCAATCCCATTTTTCAGCATTGAACAACCTAAACTCTTAGATAACCTATCAGTTACCCTTCAGTTCACATAGTGACAAAGAAAAGTGATCATTTAATCAACTCATTAGTGACAGTTCTGTTGATCTCAGGTTAGAAGTCTAGTATCAGATCAGCTAAATTGATGTTTCACATCTAGGAGCTACTTGTCTGATAGCTATGATTTTTTGATTCCAGATTAGGTAGTTTGTAGGTGACGTAGGTCTCATTAGCTGTTCTACAGGATATAGCATCTTTTGGTTCTGATTAATTGATCTTAAGGAGTGTTACTTTTATAAAGAGAATTAATGCTGCAAGTTTAACATGTAATCTAGACTTGAACCTCATGATCTGGGAAAGTTTAATAAATATAAAAATAATTATTATACCACACACCTAAGTAAAAGCTATTACTAACCCAATGATAGCTTTTTTAATAAAACCCAATAAGAAACAGGTTATTGTTTTACCTCAGGGATATATCTTGGATATATTTTTACTTCCTTAAAATTTTTTTAATTTTTATTTGTAATGCATATCATAAACAAAAATTAAGTTAAAGTTGAGTTGTTAACAAACTAAGATGTAAATTTGTTTTAATTATCAAAAAATTGCTTCAATAGAAGTTCATACTGCTAATTAAACTACTGGTCTGCTTAGGCGCATAAACAAGGGGAGTGATATGCTTCCCATTCCAAAGTAACCTGATAAATGTGACCCAACAGGGATTGTTTTAATAAAATTTGGAAAAAAATTAGTCTTTCAAATTCAACTGAAAATTGAAATTTAATTTAATTTCTTTATACAGTATTATAAATTAGTTATATACATTCAGGGTTGGCATGGTATTTACCAGGCCTGGTATTTACCAGGTTTTTACCGGTATTTACCGCCCTGGGAAAAAGGGTTGTTTTTCCCAGTTAAAGGCATACTCAATTAAATATGCTTATTACATAATAATATAACATTATGTTAGTGTTAAATACTAAATATTTTAAATTTAATTCAAAACGTTTGCAATTCAGGAATCAATAGATCAAATATCTGTG
>JAQIWH010007223.1:0-11749 GCA_034695005.1 Cryptops parisi
CTTCATAAAACCCTGTTCCATGTTTATCATCCTCATCACATCGTCATTTCTGTATTTCTGATTTAAATAAAGTCTGATGGCCAAATGACATAGCTGTAAAAGCCAGTTGGTGCCCTCGTTAAACCCCAAATACCTACTATAACGCTAAAATACCTTAATTAACACATTTGGTATCAAGTTCACACAGCTCACACATTCACCTGTGATTTGAACAAACGTCATTTTACTTCAGGTCAGTGGTTGGAATTGAATGAATTAGATGTAAATCAAATTAAACTCAATTCTTATAAATACCCTAAATCAATATACTTAAAAATACCCTAAAAAATGGACCGAAAAGTAGTTATCGGAGATCGATGTTATAGTTTATATAAACTATTCTACGAAGTGCTCAAAAACGGTAATAACTGGACTGTTTAATTGACACACAAAATCAACTTAACGGCTATTAATAATCATGCATACGATTGAGTACCTAATTAACATTTTAAGTACCACACAAGTGGTCACTAAAATTTACCGAATAATCGTAAAACAGCCACGTTTTTATGAAGTAAATTTCTTAACACGTCAAAGTAACGTAGCCTATAATTATCTATTAGTTGAAAAAGTAAGAGAAACTAATTTTATTTCATATCAAAACGTTTACTTGTAACAGAGAAAATTTAAGTAAACAAAAAATCAAGGTTAACCGTTCTTTAAATTTATGCATTTATCCTTGTAATCGGCAAAGGGTGATAAATATTTCATTGTCAAATGACAAAAAAGTTAATCACATCAAAATAACATGTAATTACACACCAGTTAAAATCCTAACAAAACAAAGTCTTTAACAAATTACGGAGTATTATATTTCTTGTTTAAAATTTTATTTGAAAATAAATTGAAAAATCAAGGTGAAAGGTACTTTCGGACTAGATGAGAGAACCGCTTGTGGAGCTAGAGGCTCGATATGTTTGTTCGATTTTAACTAACCTAAACTAGTCTCTATGTTTATGGGTATAGTATAGATATAAGTATTGGACCTTTCCTGTTTTGGGTCCGCCAGCAGTTGAGTACTACTTGCTTGTACAGTACTTGGTTGTGGGTTTTCTTTTGGTTTTTTTTTTGCAGGTTAGGTTAAAAAAAAAATAAATCTTAATATTAATTGCAATTAAAGGTTTTTGTTTTCATGCCTAATCTAACCTGCAAAACGTACCCATAACCAAGTACAGTACAAGCAAGTAGCACTGAACTGCTGGCGGACCCAAAACAAGAAAGGTCCTAAGTATTTTATGATTACTACTACCCTAAACTGGCATCTATACCCATTAAGACTAGTTTAGGTTAGTTAAAAACAATGATACACTAAGCCACTAGCGCCTCAAGCGGTTCTCTCAGCTAATCAATAAGCACCGGTCAGAAATATTGAATATTCGTTCATCCTTGTATCAGATCAATGGAGGGAAAAAGATGACAAAAATACTTTGTCACCAAAAAAAAAATACTTCTATACAAAGATAAACAGTACATTTGAGAACCTATGTAAAAATAAAAAATGTCTTAAAGATGATAACTTATTGAAAATTCTGATTAAAAAATCGGCATGGTACACAAACAGTTCAATCACATTCTATTCCATGTCTTCTGTATTCTATTTCATGTCTTATCGTGATTTACAATTGGACGACCTTTCGAAAGGGTCAGTCGTATGAGAATGGTTAATGCAAGAAACTAGTAGCTGTTTATTCTAATCTCTAAGCCAGGGTCAATGAACGTTTAACTAGCAAAAGGTTCATGAACGCTGTAGCAATGGCATGGTAATAGTAGAGTGGCGTAGTTACTATGATTAGAGTAAACCCAATTTCACGGGTTGAAAAATACAGTAGTGAAACGGTGTGTTTTATACGAGTTAATCACGATACCTGAGATTATGGTAATCATTACATTTTAATTTTTTTGCTATTTTGATGAAAACACACTAGAGAGCGATTCGCAATAACGAACTAATAAACAGATACAATGTTGGTTCACGACGATGCAAATCAATAAATACCAATGTTGCCGGCAATGTATAGAATCCAGGCATTCTATAGAATGCTAAAATTGCCTGGTTTAGGTAATCTATGAAATTAACATTGGAATACGTTAACGTTATGCAAGAATTGTACGTTAAGTTTAAATCTAGGCCTAAATTTCGACTTCGATTTGTTTATTGTTTTTGAGAAAATGTTTTGAACTGAACTACCTGAACTAAACTTAACTAACGTAAACAATGGAATACAATATATTATGTCATACTTTGCGAAAAAAGGCTAGGCATTCTATAGCATGCTTGGATTCTATATACAGTGCTGGTAACACTACTATACTAAACAAGTTTGAAATTAAATAAAATACATATCAGCTTTATGTAAGTAATAATATGCGTGGGTTTCTAGCTGTAGTTTTATCATTTTGTTTAAAAGAAGTCAAATCACGATAACATGACGTTAATACATGCAATTAGGAACTAACAAATACAATAATAAAAAAAGTATTTTTTTTTACCTGTGAAGATCTTCAGGTGGATGCAAGTATTTGTGATGTGGTAAGGTGGTCAAGTTTTCAAATCACTGATCGTAGATTATAAATTTTTTTTTTCGAGTCCATTTACAGAAATATTATACAGTACATTATCTTCACAAAGTTTTTATATGCTTGCCATTGTAATGAATAACTGCTGTTTGAGTCAATAACTTTTTTTGTTTGACAAATATTAGTTTTTAATATCGACAAGATAAGTACAGTTGATTCTCGGTTAACATCGGATGTACGGTTAGAAAAAAAAGTGACTTGAAAATCGTGAAGAAATACGACATGAAAACAATCTGATAATAGAATTTAGTGCCTTGTTCATTTACACTTAAAGACATGAGTTTTTCTTTCATTATTAATTTCTTTGTCAAAGACGATTTTGTCGTGGAAACGCTATCTATTTAAAATGATAGTTGTGTTATTAGAAACGTCAGTTCTATAATAGTTATAGAACGATTTTTGAAAAATTCCGTGTTAAGAAGAGAATTAGCTGTACGTAATTAAAGTACATAAGTTGATGTTCAACTATGAACCGGATTTTGTTCGACGCACACAAGCTAGTTTAAAGCCTTTCTGGGTGAAAGATCCGATTTAATTTTAAACATCTCTCATATATTGTAGGCCTATGTAATTTTATTAAATTTACATATGCAATTTTCGTTCATTCTTGAGAATACATTACCAATTATATACTCATGTTATTGGTTTGTAATTCATCGATACTGGTGGCACCAATTATTCGATATTAACATTTAAGTTCTTGTAGAATTGTTCCAAATGAGCAAGTGGAGTGACTTGTGGACAACTGTGACGTCAGCTTCTTGCCAACCATTTTTTATTGGTTGGGCAAGAAGCGTCAATGTTGTCAAAAAAGTTGCCATACCTAAAATCGGGTGTGTGACAGGCCATTTTAGTAGGAAGCTATACTTTTGTAATATTTATTGAAAAATTTTAAAGTTAACTTACTATTAAAGAGTGTAATGGCACACTGTATAATTATGGAAAATCTTTGAATGACACACCCGACGATGTAATTCATTCTTGTTTTATCAATCGAAACCAGAAAATAATTTCCATTCATTATACGTTTGTATGTTTTTATCAATTGGTTCTGTGAAGGCCATTCATAAATATATTTGTTGTTCTGGAAAAAAATAGAACAACAAACTTTTTATTAAGGAAACGTTGAATTTGCAATATCAAACTAAACGTAAACCGTTTTAATGGCCAGACTATAATAATAGTATATTTCGAATGCAACTACTCCGCAGTAAAGCATTATAATTCATATTATCGAATTTCAAAAAAAAGTAAACTATAGTACAATAAATAAATGTTGTGTCGTGATTTGAGTTCATACAAGTATATGATTTATTATTGATAGCTGATGTTTTTCCCTCAGGTGCAATTGATCTAACATTAATATTCATTTATTATTTTATATTTTGAAATATCTTCAGTCAACATGTGTTGTATTTTTTAAAAAATGACAATACTCTTTCATTATTGTCAATTTATGTTTTCTAGTTTCAATGCAAAATTGAATATCGTTAAAAACGAGCAAACTAAATAAAATACACCATGACCTGCACAGAACCATTATTTCATAATAATATTAGTTTAATAATAACTTTCATAATAATGTTTTGTATTTTGGTAATGTATTATAAAGAATTACTGTATGACCTAATATGACCTAAAATGGCCTATTATCGAATTTATGTTAAAATTTCACCCATTTAATGTGAGGCAGAATTACAATGGCAAGTTCATTTTAATTTCATTTTTTTTTCATTTTTCGTTTTATTTTTTCAATTTTGTTTTATTGTTCATTTCATTCCTTTGTTTATAGGTTTCTTAAAATCGCCTATAAGTATAGGGTGTTGTAAAGCATCTTGGTAGCACTGTCGGACTCACAGATATAGGAGACCATATTGTAGGGGTGGGCACTTGACATAGTTCAAGTAATTGATTTTGTGCTGAAAATAAAAATACAAAAACAGTTATAAAAAATAAAAACCGAATACCTCCGCCTAGTGTAATAAAATAACAATAAATCAACCACCTCATTTTTTGGGTTGGCTCATGAAACTGGTTGAATCACTCAATAAACTTTTTTCTTTTTTGTTTCAAAACACAAAAATTACAATGTAAAGACGAAAATTAGTTAAGCTTCAGTCAATCAACCAAATGTAAAAAAAAAAACCACCCTATTATTTGCGTACATCAAAAAGTACTGAATAATAATAGTATTATCATACACATATCGTTATTTTTTTTAAATAATACATATTTTCTACATAATGTTCGAAAATGAAATTAATCATAAAACAATAAAGATCTACTTTAGATAAAAAAAAATAGCCGATATTATGGGACATTATGAGCTGGCACAGAGACCAGTGAAACGCAAGCTCGACAATATTAATAATTTAACACTATGATTTTATTTGTTATTATAATTAAAATTCGCTTTAAACTGAAACCACATAAGTCAAATGTCCATATAACTAAAACCCAAATAACTAACTTCATATAACGAGCATTACGTGCATTAACTTGTTGCTCATGTATAGCTTGCTGCCCTGCCCAGTCATTTAAATGTATGTGTAAAAGCAGAAACATTTATTTGTGGATGTTGATTCCGGATAAACTCGAGTACCACACGAAACGACTTTTACTGTCATAATTAATCCCCACAATTTGGGGATTTAGCTTAACCAGTTTATTTTCAGGTATGGTGCTTTAGTAGCGAAACCAAGTTTCACTAAACTAACCATTTGTAACAACCATTTTGCAACAAACATCTGCTCAAGAAGGAGCCTAGTGCTCTGAAACATGTCCAGTTTTTAATTTTTTATGTTATATAAAAAAATAAATAGCAAAAAAAAAGTATTTTACATACAATTCAATTTCTCAAATCATTTAATCAAATTTTGCCAAGACTTTTTCAACGAAAATAATTTCAATGAAAAAAAAAAGTTTCTACAATATGGTACTTTAGTTTGTCAGAAAGGTAATTTTGGATGGCATTGCTGGAAGCTTTAAAGAGGGGTGAGCATCCGCCTATACAGGCTGTTCACAAACTATAGACACATACGCGAATAAAAACAAGCGCTTGTAGGTGTTTTTATACGCTTTATATTAGCTTCACTTGTGGCTTTTTGAGTTTGTGAGTGAGCTGGAAATTGAATGTTGTATACTGTCATCAACAACTGTTGTATTTTATTTATTTATTTTTTAGATACTGTGGTCAAAAAATTTTTTATCAATACAGTAAACCCAAGACTAAAATAGAGAGAAAAAAACACCAATCATTCCAAACTGCGAATGTGATTCGTGAGTTGAATATCAATTTTTTGGTACTTTCCGGTTAGAGCGGGGCCAGTCTGATGTTGCAATTTCCTTGTACTTGGTTATGAGTTTATTTTGCTGGTTAGGTTAGGAAAACAAAACAACATACATTTAATACGTTTTTTTGTTTTTCCTAACCTAACTTGCAACATAAACCCATAACCAAGTGCAAGCAAATAGCAAGATCAGACTAGCCCCGCTCTACCAGCAAACCACAACCGGAACCGGAACCTGGCCCCGCAACCGGAAAGTAGCCAATTTTTTTTTGGTAACCCAATTCTCAAACATACCAAAGTATGTTATGATAGTATACTGTATAGTCCACTGGGCAAAAGTTGCATAAAGTGAGAACCACATGAATCGAAAACTGCATAAATCCAATGTAAAAAAATTGCATAAATCGAATCGAAAGCTGCAGAAATCAAAAATTAAATTACTCAGAACTTGCGTATTTACTCAAAGATCGGGTTAATGTAAATTCGCATGAAGCAAAACTACATATACAGCGTATTAAACAGGATTTTTAATGTAGGCCCACTTGTTTAATAAATAGAAAAACAAATCGCACATTTTTATTCAAAGTTCTCTCGTTCAGCTTTCGTACCAAATGTAACTTGTACGAATGATATGTCCTTGTTTTATAGAAAATTGTGCATTTTTTGGTTATAAGCATGAAACTTGGCAAGCAAGTTGTTTATATCCAAACTGTAATTTTAAGCGTTGGAGGCGCCATATTGGCAAGGTCCTAGGAGCCGCCATATTGAAAAATAGCTGCCAAATTAGTTTTTCGCTTATAACTCATGAACAGAATTCATCGAATTTTGTTTTAAGTTAACCACGATTTAATTCATTATAAAAAAAAAAGTTATAACAATGTATTTCGTAGGATTAATATTTATCTGTAAATTCATCAATTCTTAAAAAAACTTTGGAAATTATGAACGCTATTAATAAAAATCGAATATTTTACGCAGTCAGCTTAACTCCTTGCAGTATTTATGTACAAATAAATATTGTACGTAAAATAGAGCGTCAAGATACTGCTCTACAATGAAAAATAAAAACAATAATTTAATGCAAGTGCGTGTATCTGCATGTGTGTCCGTGTGCTCAGTTCAATTATACAATATTAATTTAAAGAAGATTTCTTAGAGTAATCGTTTTGGTAATGCAACAGCTGTTCTGTTCGGTTTATGCAATACCCTAATAGCTGGGAACATTATCCTTTTTATCATATAAGCTATCACTCATTATAATTCGTAGAAGAAAAGGTTTCTTTTTATTTTCTTCCGGCATTGTAAGTTGATATGATTTGAAGATGCTTTATCATTGATAGTGTCGTAGTGTAAGTGATTGTGTATTTTAAGAGACTGAAAATATTCTCTACATTTTCCTCAAAGGAAGCAAGAAACATTGTCCAGTTTTTGTTGATTTTTAACGTTTGTGGTCCAAGATCTTGAAACCAGGTGGACACAGTGTTTCTTGTTTTAACAAAAAGACCACTCACGGATTTTCCAAGATTGTACAATCTTCTGCTCAGGACTCGCCCTAGTGATGCTAACACTGCTAGAAGATACATGTATCTTCTTTGTCTAAGCTCCTGCAGCCTTCTCAACGAACTACAACTTACGCTCAAGCTATTGATGAAGAAAATAGAGATATATAGGAAGATTAAAAATGAAGATAGGCTTTTAATTTTACTCGAAGTACTGTACCGCATAACTCGAATACTTGTAAATTCAGAATGTGTAAAAAAAAACTTTTAGGTCGGGTGTACCAATTTTCACATAATAAATAAGCTGGAACCCATTCCCTCGGTTAGGTTTAAAAGTTTAGAATATTCATTAAAATCCACCCTATAAAACGTATACAATTTTTTCACCTTTTCCAACACTCTGTGTCACCCAATTTTATGGATTCCTAACATCATTAAAAACGTCGAAAGGAACCTAAAAAAAGGGACAAAACGATCGATAGGTTGTAAACGATGAACCAGGGGGAAAAAAAATTAAAAACGGTGCTAATGAACAGCACAGAATTGAAAAGCCCCTGAAAGCAGATGATTTTATTTAGATTTCATTGGTTATTATCATAGATTTAATGTGGCAAAGGACTTAGGATGGACATGATTTATATGCCATCTCCCGAAAACCTGTAAAAAGTCATACTTCAGTGTGTTTTCAAAGAATAAGTGTGCCTTTCACAGTAAAACTTAGCCTTTCTGCTGTGGTGTATAGCTGGGCGAAAAAGGGCTATAAACCAAAGTTGTAAAGGACTTATAAAGTAAAATCTCATTAACCTTTAGGTACTTTTAATGATCTGGTTTTTGGCTGCGCTTTCAAGTCGGTTCTTTTTTAGTTGTCATGTCCTGTGTCGATTTTCCTAGAAGATCAACTAACGATTTTACGTGGCAACATTATTAGTTGCTGTAAAGAATCATGTATTCCTCTCTTTTCGTCCTTAGGTTTTACTGCACCAAACAGTAAAGCCTGTATTAAAAGTTGGTCGTTACAATTTTAAGTACTTCCTGTAGTCAGCCAGATTAGTTTGTTTACCAGTCATATCAAATGATATTTTTCCTCGATATTGAAGAAAAAAAAATAGCTAAATAGTGACAGTTTAAGACTAACCTTGGATTTTAACTACAACAACTTTTTTCCTGAATCTTTTCTAAACCTAAGTATAGATGAAAAAAAAACAATACATGTTTCTACATATAAAACTACACTAAACTAATTAAAACTAATTGACAGCTGTAATGGAATATATGTACAGTACAGCATGTAATAGCAAGTCAAATATGATTGAACGTTTGAAAAAATCCAAGAACGTTTAAAAAATCACTTTCAATGGAATTAATTATCTGTCTCTTAACTCCCCAAGAAAAAGTAAAAACTGGTTGTGGAACAGTTGCTTGATGAAACAATGCAAAAATAGTTTATTTTTCTGTTTGTTTGTACTGGCATTATATGAAAAGAAAAAGAAACAGCGGTTCACATTAGAATTTTAATTCGGTGAAGGTGTCGGATGGAAGGAGCACAAGTGAAAAACTAATGAAGTCTCAACTTCACAATCAACAATTTGCAAATGTTGAATATCCCTGGATAGAAATTGAAAGTTGAAAGAACATTTAACATAGATTGGACAAACATGAGGTCGTCTGCACACAACGGACTCTCAAGTTAGCTGTAACGTGCTTTATGTTTCTCACTCACTGAATATTCATAAGGTTCACCGCAAGAGCAGAAACATTATTAATATTTGACATTACTTAAGTTATAACAGCGTCCATACTGTAACAGTAGTGTACTATCATTCCAAATCCGAAATATTTCGAATTCCGACGAAGCCTGTCTGGTCTCAAGTGTTTCGGAGAAGAGATTGTGAACGTGTACAGTGAACAGTATAATTTTATGTTCCAGCCGTACTTTCTTTCAACTTCTGAAGATAGTAGTGAGAATGTCCAACTAGGATTGAAAAAAAAAGTTGAAACAAGCAGCTGTTTCCAATTAATTTTTACAGGAGAAAAAAAAATCTGTTCAATATGTTTGTTTGTTTTTTTTCAAGCCTGTAGTTTTTATTTAGATGCAACAATTTTTTTAAATAACTTTATAACTAATAATGTGACCTTCGTGGAGGTAGTATTTCGCCGATATAGTACTTCATTAGGAAAAACAAGTTCACATGACATTTCATTTCAATGTGTTTCTTTTAATGTAAGAATCGAAATGATTAATTTCCTCACCAAATTCTTCTACAGCTAATTAATTTTCTATCAACAACATTCTTTCAAGTTTGCATTTTTATTTCATCGTTTGAAACACAAATATTTGTTCGGATATATTTTACAGATATTTCGTTTAAATCACACGATGAAGGACAAAGTCGGTTTTAAAATTCTGTCAAGCTGGTTGATGAGACAGGTGAACGAATGGCAGAAAAATAAGGGAAGAAATCGCCATTGGGAGTTATGAGAATTTTAACTTAAATGGAGGGGAAGGGGAGTAGAAATTTGAAGGTAGATAGGGAGAATTGGTTTGGAATAAAGGCAAATCTACTTAGTCGTGGGTGGTCGACAGGAGGAAGTAAAGGGCAATGAAATGGGTGTTGTGCTTGAAAGTAATGCATGGGTTGCAGTTGCTTATTAAGGGGTGAGAAATTTTTAGAGAAAAAGATAATAAGTATTGATCCTTCTACATGTTTTTCAGTTCGGTGAGAGATGGTTGTGCAAACAGTTCCCCACCTGTGCCTTTCACACTTTCCTTTTTTCTTACTTTGTTTTTACCTGGCAAAGCCTCTAGGTGGGAGGCAAACCCACGTGGAAGCCTTCCGGTCTACCCGACCAGTGAGGTGTAGTGAAGTCTATCCGACCAGTAAGGTCTACCCGACCAGTAAGGTCTGTCCCACCAGTAAGGTGAAAAGGTTTTTAGAAAATTCTGCTTGATATAATAAGCTAATATAAGATACCGTTATATATAATAAAAAATAACTACAGTATAAATAAAAAAAAAAACAGAATCATACAATAAAATAAAATAGAATAAACAAATAAAAATTTGTGGGTACAATTTATGGTCTGTATATGGTGGAGTCTATAGAAAAATACAATAGTAGTTACTAATGATGATGGATTTGAAAAAAAAAACACCCAAAACTTGTTTGTGTGCATTGCAAATACAGTGTATGAATACATAGGAATTATTATTGTAGGGAACCATTTGTTATAAATGGTTTAAAATATACTATAGTTTGGATTCTATGGAACGTTTCTCACCCAATATGCAAATTCATATAACGATCACACACAGTCTCCGAGGTCTATGTTTCGAAAAGTGAGACGAAATGGCATTTGTTTGTTTGTGTGTGTCTGTGTCTCGCGATAACTTGCGAACGGTTCAATGGATTTACTGTACTTCAAACTTGCACAAGTTATTCAGAAAAGTTTTCCACAGAACCCATTCAATTTTGGTTGCAATCGTACTCTATTTATTATTTACTCATTTGGTTCAATGTAAACATCCGGTTATAGTAGGTGACACCTAGGATTTCGATACAAACTTATATATATAAGCTTCGTATTTTGTGAGACAAAATAATATATGAATACAAACAATCAAATCCACAGGTTGAGAAGTGGATGTTAAATAATCAAATCCACGGGTTCAATAAAAGGTTGTGCTTGAAGAAAAACGAAGTTTTTATCTAATCTTGTTATCTACTATGTGTTTTTCAAATTTTTCTGTATGGACCAGATTGGTGCAGTGGTATGTCTATGCGTGCTAAACTCCTAACCCAAAGGTCCTTGGGTTAAACCCCATACATTTGGGTTTATTGGTTTATTTTTTAATGTTAATGGAGTGAGGTCTACAGTTCACAGAACTACTACTTATAGTAGTAGTTGGATTAAACCATTTCATAGGTTTGTCATATGGCGCATAGGACTTTATTTCAGAAAAAAAAAACGAGGAATGAGGTGAGGATGATGGTTTTATGCAACAAGAGAAAACCCCATGAAAATCTGAGCTCATGGTGTCAGATCCCAAACTGAATCCTCATTGAACAAGCAGAGGGCAATCCAGGACCTCTCGCATCATAGGTGAATGCCCAATGTTTCCCAACCTTCTTCGAGTCGCGGCCCATTTTTATAAAAGCCAAGTAATCGCGACCCATGCCCAAAACACTTCTCAATTGTTGTATTCAAGTACGGTACAATAAACATGCTTTTTATTAATCTCTTCTATTTTATAGGTTTTAAAATATTTAAAAAAAGCTTTTTAGATTTGGGTTTTTAAATTTTGTGGGGTCACTTTCACCATCACATTTTCTGTTATATAGTAGT
>JAQIWH010007224.1:0-11747 GCA_034695005.1 Cryptops parisi
CTCCCGTAGTGTTAGACCATAACTGAATCCTCATGGCACGAGTGGAAGTACCACTTTAGAGTACCAGAGGCCACCACGGAGACCCTTTTCTTCAATATTTCTGCTCGCGAAGTTTAGTTGACTTCTACTAAATTCTCTTCTGCAGTTAGCAAGTTTAGTTTATCGTTGAAAACATAAATCATTTCATATATTTATGATTGTTAAGTTGCATTATAGTTATACAAGGTGATTTGTCACTAGTAAATTTCTTATGAAAATAAGTTGGTACATTGAAAAACCAAACAACAACAAATAATAACCATAATAACCAAAGTAACCAACCAAGTAATAACCAAATAGAAGCCATATTATATTTGTAATGGCTTGTAAATTATAACCGCAATATGTACGTCGTTGTTGTTATTATGACGTTAATGAGTAACGTCCAGCCAAAACCTTTTGTTTTTTCAGTTTTAACTATTGGTGTTGACATTCAATCGTTTTAAACAATAAACTCCGGATATTTAACTCCTGCCTATAACCAACTCGAACAATATTTTTGAGTTCTTCAAACTTTTTAGTCAAAGGTATTACTTATATACTGTACGTACTACATAGTATGTAGTACATACACACATCTGTCTGTGTAAAACGTTTTAAATTCACGGGAGCTCACTTTTTACAGTATGTAGTGTTAGTTCCTAACCATAACAACGCAGGTGTAAACAATAAACCATCTTTTTAATCCATTTTATAACAACCCCTTTCCTGAGTGACACCAGTGTAAACAAAACGTCACGACTTTTGAGGTTTGAGGTTCACCAAGGATATACTGTATTTGTCGGTTTCTTGATGAAAATTATCAATAGCCTAAAACACATTACTGGGAACTAAGTTGTTAAATGCATACCAAACTTAAAGTCAATTGAATGAAATATGTAAATATACAATATATGTCCATAGCGATCAAACAAACAACTGTGCTTTATAAATAGAAAAAAAAATTACATTTTTATGTGTACTGTAAGTACGTGCTTGATACTACAACGACCATAAATAAAAAACACTGCTTACTTAGCGTTCATATGAATCGTAACTATTATTCTGTTATTTTTTTTGTACGAAAAGTCTCGTATTCATCTTGTTGTAGTGTCATCTATAAGTTCGTATGTACGCTCGTATTCTGAAGTAAATGAAAGAGACCAGGACCAGGAAATAAAGTTTTAAAAAAAAATTTAAAACATATATTTTGTCGTACTGTTAAGTTCGACAAGTTTGCCATGGAGTCAAGTCGATAGAATAGTCGTCGAGAGTGTGTAGACGAAGCTTGAGAATTATTCTTGTTTAAATAGATTGAGGACGAGGCGTGTTGAATTGAACAAACATTGTTTATGAACTGGTAATAACGTCGTGCGTATACAAATCGTAGTACAAATAATCAATTGTCAATATTTAAACACTCACATATAACAGTTATTGCAGCAACAGCAGAATCCTTCTTTCAACCACAACAACATTCAAATTTAAACTGCTCTGTTTCATACTTCTACAACAATGAGCATTATCTTTCAACAACTGCTCTCAAACGATTGTTGCTGCAATGTATTTTAATACTATTAAAATATTCCCCACACGTTTAAAAAACATGAATTCGATGTTTATCCACTTTATATATATATTTTATTTTCGTTAGTTTCTTTTACAATGCTCTTTGGCTAAATACATACATATTTGGCAATAATATACATGTAATAACTAAAACTGTATATTTTTAATGCTACGTGAATATTTGTCCACTAAATATTTATTTCTTACATTTATTTTTGCATTACATTTTTTTGTATTTTTATAAAACTGCAATCATATTTTTGGAATTTTTTAACATGCTAATGTTATTTACATTGAACAAAATAATAATAAAAATAACTTGGCACTGGATATGCATAACAAAGATGCATATAGGTCAATAAAACAGTTGGCATCATTAATCATGGCTTCCCTAACGTGATGGTGATTGAATGAATAGGCATGAACCCATCCTTGGTTGCTTTGTAAGTCGTTTCCTGAGAACTGTCTTTGCTGTTGACAGTGTATTTGCCTTCGACGTCTCTTTTCACTTTTCCAACATTGGCACTAACTGATACTGTAGGCTTGTATCCTTCTTTACCGCCGGCGGTGTAAGTGACAGATTGTTTAGATCCACTGGGATCATTGACATCGTATTTACCCTGTACTGAGTTTCCGCTACCAGAACCGGAAAAAGTTGGAATGTCTTCTGCTGCTGCTGTTGCTGCTGGTGGTGAAGGAGCAGGTTCAACATTTGCAGATGTGGGAGCACTTTTTGCTCCAGTGCCTAAGGCAATGTTTGCTGCTACTGTTGGGCTGTAGCCAGCTTTTCCATTTGCAGTGTATGAAACACTCTGACTGGAACCTGCTGGTGCATTCACTGAGTATTTGCCTTGCACTTGCACTTGACCTTGCCCTGCTTGAGGACTTTCGCCTTCGCTGCTGCTAGAACCTGAACTTGCTTCCCCACTAGCACTAACAGTACCACTTTGAGAGTGGGAATGATCACCAGTGTCATAATTGAATTCAAAGGAACCTGCCTGACGTTTAGCGCGACTCTCGCTACGAGAATGAGCTGGTGCATTATATGAAAACGCATAATTTAATGGAACACTCGGATACTCTTCTGGTGATTCACTTTTGTATTTCCCTTCTGGGTTACTGCTTAAACCATTACTACTGCTACCACTAGAGGAAACCGAGCCACTCTGACTATGGGATTGAGCTCCCGTATCATAACTGAAAGTATATTGACCACTGCCCCCTGAACTACCACCACTGCTTATTCCACTACTACTTGCAGCAGACACATCTACACCTAAAGCAGCAAGCGATGCTGCCATTTCAGGAGGGGGTTTAGGAATATGATCACCTTCTGGTTGAAAACCGCCTTCATCCGCTTTGTACTTGATAGCTTTTTTGCCACCTTTGGGATCGGTAAAACTAAACTGACCTTCCACTTTGCCAGCAGCATTGCGTGATTCGCTTTTTGCCTGATCGGATAGCGTGTAATCGTAAGAGTATATTCCACCCGGCTTAAGGCTGAGAGTCAAAACCCCACTAGAACCTGCAGAACCCATGCTACTTCCCGCATAAACATTTCCAGCACTAGGTGTGTATGGACTTCCTGGACTAGCACCCACACTGATTGGTGGAATGTCACCTATGGGTTCTACAGGTTTGGGTAAATGAGCCCCAATAGCTTGAAAGCCACCTTCATCAGCAGTATATGTCAAAGATTTCTCCTGGCCATCTTTTTCTTTGTAGCTGAATTGTCCTTTCACCTGTTAACCGAACGGTACATAAGATTTATTTTACGAATCATACAGTAATTGCACAGACCGTTTAGAAACTCTGTAATCTTGAAAACTAAAACTATCTTTA
Organism: Cryptops parisi; assembly: GCA_034695005.1. NCBI lineage: Eukaryota > Metazoa > Arthropoda > Chilopoda > Scolopendromorpha > Cryptopidae > Cryptops > Cryptops parisi. The sequence continues at coordinate 3,430 of JAQIWH010007224.1, forward strand.
AAAACCTGATTTTACCACTGAATCTAAAATAGAATAATACTCTAATTGATTATTTCAATTATCATTTATCCATACCTTTCCTTGAGCATCTCGAGATTCACTTTTGGCCTGATCATTGAGAGTGTAATCGTACGAATATATGCCACCTGGTTGAAGTTTCAGGTTCATGGTACCTGACGAGGCCGGCACTGGTCCTGTTGGTGCAGGTGGTCCCATTGGCGCGGCGACACTAGGGGAAGGTGGTACTCCAAAGTCTCCCAACGTTGGGGGTTGAGGAACGTCTTCCGGTTTTGGAATGTGCGCTCCGATGGGCTGGAACCCACCTTCGTCCGCAGTGTAGACGATAGATTTTTCTTGCCCATCCTTTTCTTTATAACTGAATTTTCCTTCAACTTTGCCAGCAACGTTTCGGGATTCGGATTTGCTCTGATCGGTCAGTTTGAACATGTAATTGTAAGTTCCATCCGGGTTGAGATTCAGAGTCATGGTACCTTTGCCTTGACCAGCTTGGGCTGAACCACCTCCGTAACTGCTTGGTGAGCTTGCTGCTGCTGGTGCACTGGCTCCACCACCAAATCCACCACCAGCTCCAGCTCCACCACCAGCTCCGGTACCATAGTTTACGGAAAGGCTGCTTCCACCTTCACCACTGAAACCATAACTACCGGAAACAGAACCGTCTGCTTTTTTTGCCTGAGACTGGTAACCGCCAGTTTTAGTATCGTAAGAATACGAGAAACTGCCATCAGGTTCAAAAGAAACAACGGGTTGTGCGATACCAGCAAAGGCACAGGGTGGGACTGTTGTTGCGATAACGAGCCCTATTAGGCATAACTGTAAAGTAGAAATTTTATTGTTAAATGATTAGACAGTGAAATTGACACAAAATCATAGAGTTAGCGGCTCAAACTGACAACAAAAATAAAAAAAAGTAGAAATTGTGAAATGAAAATTCAAATTATCTACACAAAAAACAGCTTAAACATGTCAACATTACAGAAGCTGCACTAAAGACAAATGAATCTTATAGGAAAACACCTATTTGGTCGATTTTTAAAGATATTTACATTTTGAAATTATGAAAGTGCTTTGAAAAACAATAGTAACATTTCTTTCACTAACAGAAAAAACACAACCATTTTAAGTTAACTTAAAAGTTAGTATACAAAGTTAGTTTTTGCATAAAATATTATTGTATATTATTTTATACAGTAATGTAATTGAGTTTTTGTATTATAAATAATATGTAAAATAAATTACCAAAAAAATAATTTTGAAAAGTGGTCCAATAAAGCACATGATATTAGATTGTGACAGCTGAACTAATAGTTAAATATAAAATTTCAGTTAATAGCCTACATATACAGAGTACTAATTTCTCACGAACAGCTTGATATTCTGCACTGAATTTTGTTTGTTTACAATAAATCTTTTTTAAACAAGCTATGTGTGCCTAATTCGGCATGTTTTCGGTCTAATAGCTTGAAAATATGTGTTTCGCACTGAGATCTGTTTGTTATTCAATGAAGCACAGAACTTCGAATACAAGAATTAGTCTTGGTTTTTCTTTGATAAGTTGAATAAACTTAGTAAAAAATTTTACCTTTTAAATTAATCTGAACCGAATTAGAATAACTTTTGGATAAATTTTGATTGATACGAACAACTATATTTATGCAACAGTACATTTCTACTCTAAACACTTAAAATTATATAGTATGTTACACTGGCAAAGTATAGATTCCAAGATTTCTAAAGAATGCCTGGCCTGTTTTTGTCAAAGTATGAATTTAGTATGAACTTTTGTACTTAAAATACGATTTTAAATCGTTTAAATTTAGACTTAAATTTATGCTTAAAATTGTTGGATTTTGTTTAGAAAAAAAATGTCAAATTACCTAAACTAACCTAACTGTTTGTATACAAAATATTATTTTTTGCTTTGCCAACAGCGAGTAGGCATTCTATAGAATCCCTAGATTCTATACTTTGCCGGTAACATATACAAATATGTAGTTGGCCATGTATCATATTTTACATCTACCAGTAAAAAATTGACATTGAACTTGTTAGCATTAATTAAATATAACGAAAACACAAATGTATATTTCTTACCGCGCATTTTCTTCGACTCCCATCCATGATGGGCACTTGGGGTGAAATTTGGGAGTTATAAGTCCTTACCCTTTGCAAGGTGAAGCTCCAATGTGACAGTGAGCTACTTATATACCTTTTGATAAGTGTCGTACCGAAGCTAAAAGAGCATCTTACCTGCGGGCGATTGTGTCGTGTTTTGGGCTTCACAACAAAAAAATAGAAAGTGTCTACTTAGCATATTTTAATGCCTAATTTTAGCAAAGGGTGGAATTTCATTTGGTAATCACGTACCGCTTACTATTGCCATCGAAACTTCCAGGATGTTTTTTATTCAAAGCAGATTTAATTTTTTTTGTGTGTGTATTTGATGCGTTGGTCGAAGTTAAGATGATCTACTTTTTTAATGTGTACCAGTTTCGTTCTTTTCGTTGATGTGAATTAAAAATTAAGTTATGTTGTGTTTTTTGTTGAATTTTTTTATGTTTTAACGTGACATGCAAAGTGTCAAAAATTATTTGTAAATGCATGTAACACGACCGTTTTTTTTCTCAATTTAAACAAGCTACGCAGTGTAGCTAAGTTGATGTAAAAATGACAACTACTGTATTTATTTTTTGATCGCTCTATTTGAATGTGTCGGAGAAACAAAAAAGCTTAAATAACCAGATTTTATATAACAAAAAAAACGGTTATACTGTATACTAACATGAACAAAATCTGGTTAAAGTTTGAACTTCTTTTATAACACTAAATTGTGAGTTTTCTTGCAACATTTCTTCAAGCTGTTGAAAGTTTAGCTGCATTAGCATTTCCGTTAAAAATCTTAAATTTGGTTTTTGAATCAACGACATACGAATAATGCATACTGTAAGATATGCATATTTATATGCAACTCTGCAGTATACCTAAACAGTATTACACAAAAATTGGATAAACTCACAAAAAAAACAATCAAATTTTGGTTAAAATAAAGGACAATTATTTTTGTTAATTATAGACAATACATTAAAAAAAACACAATATAAGTTATGTCTTTATTATTCTTTACAACATATACGAATCAGAAATGGATCAGAAATAATGTATCATAATGCCGTGAAATACTCTCGGTACAAAAGGCATTTCTACAGAGTGTCTTTATGAGTGTCTTCAACGTTATCATAGTTCGACAGAAAACATAGTTCGTTAACATAGTTCGTTATCATAGTTCATAACTTTTATCAATAATCTAAATTCTTTGATTAACTAACGGGTGAGTTACTTTATATTATATGTAGTGGGTCAATTTTCAGTTAATTTTAACACTGTTAAATGCATAACACGACAGGGTGTTTGCCTGAAAATCAGCGGTCAATAAGTTGAAAATATTTGGAAACCTGGGTGGACAATTTTGGTTAAATCATTCCAAGAAACCACCAACCGTAGTCGTTATGTAAACATTCTCGTAAGTGCAAAGAACTCATGCCACTACATAAACTTTATTTACAGAATGTAAGAAAATGTGTTCCTTCTCAAGAGGAAGTTTTAGCAGTTTCAGAGAATGACACAGTCAGTTCCTGAAATTTAAATTTTGCTGCACAGAGTGTCGATGTATAAGTTGCTTTTGAATTGTTTGTAAGAATTAATTTGACTTACGAGTCCCTCATTAGGTTTTTTCTGGATCAACTGAACGTTTTATTTCAACTTAAATGCAAAAAATCGATAAAATTTGTAAAAACAAGAAAGATACGTTGGTGAAACTTATAAAGTTGACTGTAAATTTTGAATTGTCTACACCTGATAGTACAATATTATTGATAATAATCATAATCAGGATAATTATTCAAAACTAGCTATATGCCCGTCAACAATGGCGGATGATGAAATTGATGTAATTTTCATTGTTGTATTTCTATTATTACTTAGTAAACTACTAAGTAAGTAACCTAGAAAGATCGTTATGTTCACTCGCTCACACACACACACACACAAACAGAGCTAAAAACTATACAGTATAGAGAATACTGTAATAGATTTTGTCAATAAAAAATTAATCTTAATAATCAATATTTGTTAGTAGACATCCATCACTGGCTCGATATTACATTACTTAATATTTTTATGATAAACAAACAAAAATTCGCGAATGTGAGAAGCCAATGGGTTGTGATGTAAAGGGATTTTTACGATAATTCGCGAATGAACAGATTTGCGAGTGATGCATTACGCAAAGCACAGGTTTTTAAGTTTGTCCTTCTGTATTCTTATCTATATACTGTACTAGGAGGAGGAATCAAGGAGTCCCCAATATAAATAACAGAGCTCTAAAAGCTTTGAGTGCATTGCAGAAGTGTAATGTATTCACTACACTGCAATACACTAATGATATGCTCGAAGCTTCTATGAGCATTATTGTTTTTTATTTCGTTTCGATTGTTGAAATAAATGAAACAACACTAAATGAGTCCATTGACTCGCAACTTCCTAAATATGACTCATGGTTTTTTGATCAAACAATGTGATGACCTTGAAAATCAATTTCAAGGTCAATCAACATAGCATTCTTGGAAAGAACAATGTTCTAAGCAAACAATGTTATAAAATTGTTTAATTTTGAATTGGCAAACTCGCTATTAATTTTCTCCAGCAAATGTTCTGGCTAGACTATACAGTAATCTAGATCGAATTGTCCATCAAATTACACCAAAGCAGACTACAAGCACAAAAAAAAGTATTTTAATCAAAGATATTTTTAAGTTGAAGTTCAAAAAACATTTTCTAATCAAACTAATCTAAAGATTCAGTTCCTCTAGTTTTTATTCTACAGCAAATATTTTCCCGTGAAAACGTTTTTTTTTCCTTTCATAGAGACAATTCACGTGTCCTACACACTAACTTATGATTATGTGAACTCCATATAAGCTTAACGAGAACTTTTTAATTGAAATATTAACACTGCAATGAATGTCAACGGTTTTTTTTCCACGCTAGATTGGAATTTTAAGGTTGTTAATTAAATGGATTTAGGTGCTATGTTGTTTTTATAATTAGTCTTTACAATAGTAACGTGTTTGGATGCCCTTCGTGTCACAATGTAAACAAGTCCATCCTTCATATCAGCGTCATGCATATTTATCATTATCAGTTAGTGATTTCTTTTTATGTTCACCAACTACCATAACCCGAATTTTTCTGTACCTGTCTTCTGTACATTAGATTATTATTTGTTCTGTTTTTTAAATTCACATTTTAGTAGTTTTAATTTGAACCCTATAAGTTGAATTTCTTTGATAACTATGTAGGTCCTATATATTTTTGTTTCGTCAACAGAAACTTCATGGTATAATAAGTACTATTGGTATTTATTTTTATGTTTCATTCATGACATAGCGAAGAAAAAATGATTCACCTGTCGGCTATAAAAATTAAACGTTTGATTGGTCAAGTTGTAATAATATTTAATTGTGGGTGGAGATATCTATTAAAAATGTTAGTTTTTTTATAGATATTTTTGTGTATATATACACTTGACATTTTAGTGGTCTGTTAGAACAGTTTTTGTCATTTTAATATCGTGCTAGAAAATGGTTTGAGTTTTACGATATTTATAACTGTTTAACCATAAGGAGTTGTTAGTTGGGTTATTACAATAACTTACGATCTAAGTTATACTGTAACTTCATGGTTTAACCTAACTTACAGTATATGCTCAGTGTTAATACAGCATCATTTGCTTAATACGTGAAATCTGAAAATTTGAAAACTATTCAAATGCTAGTTTTTGCTAGGAAAGATGTCAAATACATTTGACAAATCTAATGAGAAGACATAAAAAATCAATGTTGGCATCAATGATGATAAATTAACAAATATAATTAGTGCGGCTTTTACAAGGATATTATTCCTTTTTTTAGTAACTGTACAAACTTGATAAAGCTTAAAAAGTCTATTGCTTTCGAGTTGCCAAAACTGCATTCTCGACGTCATCGAAATCACTATCTTAATTGGAAGTCATCGAAACCGCATCTTGTCAACAAGTGTTGCCATTAGGCTGGAATTTCTTGGATAAAAACATTGCATGTAAAATCGAAACAATCACAAATTTCTCTTTCGTTCTATTTAAGAAATATTTTTTTATTTATTATTTTTATTTGTCATTTTATTTATTTAAAAACGTTTGACAAACATTTAACATTTTTCTAAAGATTTAAAGGTGAAATAGATGTTGGACACCTGTCGAATTCTAAACCCAATGTCCACAAAAATGTTGACAAACATTTTGATATCTAATTTTCTAAAATTCTAATTAATTAATATTTTCAGATTTTTTTTTGTTTAAAATTAAAATATATCTGCATACTGTATAATTAAAAAAAAGTCAAAAAAGTTTGTTTTTTTAAATAGTTTGTTGGTCTGAGGAGGATATAGTGATATTTCGCAATTTTCTTGTTAGAAATAAATTTCGATTTGTAATCAATTTCACATTAAAAGTTTTCAATTTTTTTTTAATTTAAAAAATTTTTTTTTTTTTTTTAAAAAAGCGGTGAAAATTTTTTAATTTAATTTTTGTGCTTAAACTTGTAACTATAATATTATACCGAATTTCCACCAAATGGAATTTTGTTTTAAAAAAAAAAAAGGGAACAGAAACAACATTTTGTGTTTTGAGATTAAACCGAAACTCAACTATTTCCACCAAACCAACTGCAAGTATGTGCTGTCTTGTTTTTGTTTTGAACATTTTTCACCAACAAGCTGACAGGGATTCAACTTTTGCACAGGCTTTTCACCTAGCAAACTCTGTTGCCAAAAACACGAACGAAACATGAAACCTTTTGATCTTTCCGTCACATTACGAGACTTTCAGTTGAGAAAAACAGTCGCTGGCGTCACAAACAGTGTTCAAAATATTTCAGATTTCGGAAATTAGAGTTGCTATTCTGCCGGAATCGACTTTATTTTGTTGTTGTTATGTCCGTTTGAGTATTGAACTACTTTATTTTCCAAAAAGAAAAAAAAACCAGTTCTAACACTTCTAATAACAAGTGGAAAAAATCAGTGTAAAATGGGAACGCTTTTTCAAATCACACACCGTGTCTACCATTTATTATGCAATTCATATATTCCTTTTTTTCACATGTCTTTATTTTTTATCCCATAAAATAAACTACAATACAATACACCGTTGAACGTTCACAATTCTTGTGTGCTATTACAGTCTTACATCGTTGAAGTAAGCATACAATAAGAAACATGTTCAAAAACATAATTGAGCATAAACAAGAGTTTCAAGAGTTTAGTGCAAAGTCTGCTTTAAAATTATGAAAAAGTTAAAAATGTCAATCTTTTTTTTAGAGAATACTGTACCTATATCTCAAAAACTGAAGAAGTTACAGACGTAAAAATTAGTATTTAGATTCCCTTTTGAAAGTAAAGAAACACGTGTTTCATAATTTTCCGAAATTCCAGTTAAATGAGAAAAAAAAATCGGAAAGAGGGTGACTTTTTTAAGAGAATAATTATATCTGAATAACCGAGGATGTTACAGACGTAAAAATTATTATTTAGATTATCTTTTAGACTTTTCTTAGATTCTTTCCTTCTTTAGATTCTACTTTAGATTTTCTTTTAAATACAAAGAAAGACGTATTTCACCATTTTTCTAAAATCTGAAAAAATGGAAAAGGGGATGAACGTTTTTAAAAAGATACCTATATCTCGAAAACCGAAGACGTTACAGATGTGCAAATTGATATTTAAATATCCTGTATCTGTGAAATTAAAGAAACGTGAATTTCCGGTAATTTGGTTAGGGCGTGAAAAGGAGGAGTAAACTTTTTGAGACGATACCTCAAAGACGTGAAAATTGGTTATTTAGATTTTCCTTCAAAAATGAAAACTTGCGTGTCTTAATATTCTTTGAAAAACTAGTTAATGTGAGTAAAAGAAAGGTGGTAAACGTTTTTAAAACGATAGTTACAGTATATCTCAAAAATCAAAGATGTTACAAACGTGGATATTAGTATTAGATTCTCCTCTAACAAATGTTTTACCATTCTCCAAAATCCAGTTTGAGTGTGAACAAAACACTAATGTTTTTCAACAATTGTACCGATCCATACGAGCCAAGCCGCGAGTAAGAACGAGTGATGTGAAGCAACATGAGTATAAACACAGGTTTTACATTTAGACTTCACGTGGCTATGGTACTATATCAACCCCAGCTCTGTGTCGTCGTTAAA
>JAQIWH010007225.1:0-11747 GCA_034695005.1 Cryptops parisi
AACAATGAACTGCATAAGCTGTAAGTAATCTAGGCACCCCGTGGTTATCATACCTACCACGGGGGTTAATTTCTCGTACATAAATATTTACCTAAAGCGCGAGACGTAACCCGATTCTATCGATGTAGCGTAACACCCTCGATTTTTAACAGTAACCTACCGATTTTGCATAAGTTTGTGTTAGCGTTTCGATGGTAATGCTATCGATGCATGCTATCGACACCACATGGAATGTTTACATAACTAGATTCCCCGTGGTTACCATACCTACCACGGGGGTTACATTCTAGTATAACATAAAAGTTAAACTGCCTAATTCGTGTATTTTCTGTGTTTGTTGTTTTTTTGGTACTTTGTTTGCTGAGGTGGCGTTCGTATCTAAAAATACATGTATCACTTGACATGTTGCTAATTACTTTGTTTTTACTTACCTAACCTGATGACTACTGGTATAAATCCTGGTTTAGGTTAGTTAAAAACAATACAAAAAGCAATTAGCAACATGCCGAGTGATACAAACAGTGTTACCACCAGTGTCTCGCGGCAAACGGGAAAGTATCTTTGTTTGTAACATCGATAATATTAGTCTAAAAAATAAACTTGATTTTTTGAATGCGAACCATGTCACGATTAAACTATTTCTAAAAAACACCGTAGGGTAAAAATAAATAAATGACGGAATAATCGTTGCTTTGATGTCAACTTCCGTAAACGTCCGTATTTATTTCAAACTCTTAATCATCCAATTAGCGAGACGATTTTCCTTATTATTAATATTCCTTATCAATTTTATCTTACAGCTGACAAGCCAATTTTCGTGAGATGAAAATTAATGCTAATATCAGAATAGATATGAGTTAAGATAGCGATCTTGACGCACATTTTTTACATCGCACTAATATCGATATTTGCAAGAAAAACCCAGAACAATAATAATAAAAGGTAAAGCTATATAATTTTATTTTCATCGCGTTTTAATAAGTTTCTTTAGAGAAAACAGAAAATTGGTCACGCGACATGAAATTACACGTTTAGTGCACCCTCCAAAAAAATACATATAATCGTGCAGTAGTTTTGAACGAATCGTGGAAGTGTGACGTCATACGAAAGCATTAAAATTTCTACTGTGATAGACTAAGAAGAACTACATAGAAAAATTACATGCAAAATCTGCTTTCTAATGAAAAGGCGGTCAACGTTTTGTTTTTTCACATTTAATCTTTTCTATACATAAAATTCTGAATTATGTCTGTCTGTTCGGACATCACGCAAACAGCTGCAATTTCCAGAAAAATTAAAACCAATATTAAGATCAATGCAACTTGTAACATAAGTTAAAAGCTGCATTATAATTTCTACGTACTTTTTAATCAAGTAAATTCGCGAATGTAAGACGCTAAAAAGTCGCGAATATGGGAATCTGTTGTAATCTGTTTTTATTACTCGTCCATTATATATGGGACAAAGAATTAATAATTAAAATAAGAATACTTTTTATATACTGTATGTAGATACATAATGCAAATAATAAACCAATTTTGATTTCTGCATGTTTCGATTCATGCGAATTTCAGTTTATTTCAAGCTCACTCACGAACTCTCATTCACAAGTGAAGCTAGTACAGGGTGGTCCAAACAACACGAAGGGGTCAAAACTATTTATAATATCTTCGCATTTACGGTTTTCTTAGTTTTTCTTTTCAGAACATTTAAAGAACATGTGAGAGATTTATTTTGTACTAAAATTACACAAAATCACATCAAACTAAAATTATACAGTTTTAATTTGAACATCTTCGTTTAATAATACAGACTCGACGAGCCTGTCGTCCTTTTAATTTGTTCTCTGAATCAATGATTCAACGCTTAGTGCAACGTTTTCAACATCAAAAAAATGGAGCGAGTGATTCTCCAAGTTCGGAAGTAAGATTCTGTCTGTTCTGAAATGATGTGACTTCAACGTGTGGAGGAGAATGTTGCACTGCAACAGTAACCTCTACTCAACACGGTAAACTGTTGAAGAGTCACATCGTTTCGTACAGAACGCGTTCTTGGAAGATCACTCGCTCCACCTTACTGCTGAAAACGTTGTACTAAGCGTCGAATCAGAGAGCACATTTCGCATATTGAAATGACTGCAATTGGCTCGTTGACTCTTCATCACTAGAAGTAGCTCCGTGCCATGCACGGTTTTAATAAAACAGGATTTGGATATTTAAAAGTTTTGTTTCATTAAAATATCGCTAGGTGTCACCGCTGCATTGATACGCGTTCCGAACAATGATGCGTTCCCACAGAGATGAAGATAGATAGATAGATAGAAAAAGGTGAAGACTTGGGCAATTATTATTAAAAATTTAAAGTGTTGATGTTGAAAATAAAACTGTGTACTTTTTGTTCGCTGAAAAAGGCTGTAACTTTTCATAATGAATCTCCAAGATGTACTCTAAACGTTCTGGAAACAAAAATAAAAAACAAAACAAAAACGCAAATGCAAAGAAATAGTAAGTAGTTCCGACCCCTTCGCGATTTTTGCACCATCCTAAGTATAAACAAAATCTAATTGTCGCAAATATAGAAACGATACATCTCCAAAGATAAAAATAATTTGCATAAAAAAAATTAGAAATCAATAAAAAAAATTAGATAACTAATTACATGCTTCTAAATGTCTTTCTCTCTCGAACAGAATCCTTTAACGTGCAAGTGTCACCTATTTGTTGTCTCTTTACACTTGACAGTCCGCTAGCGTTACACAGTTAGCTTAGCCACGGCATGTTTACAGTCCACTCTGGCAACGTTGGCGGATAGCAAACAGGACAAAAAGAAAATACTGGACAGACAGGTTGCTATTTATTCACCTTAAGAGGGAACGTGGGAAGCGTGTTTTTTGTAAGGCCCCCAATGTGAGAGTTGCGTGAGCAGATACCACCTGCAACCCACTTCTACACCTCAAGCCCTCAGAAATACCAAATGGGAAACCGATACCCTGGGTTTGTGGGAACATTCCTCGGGGAGAGATGGAGAACTTTTTTATATATATAACACTGAAAAAAAAAGCGAGAGAGAGAGAGAGAGAAATCTTTTCTCACCCATTTTTAACCTCTTCCGATACTTTATTCCCATCATCCTTCATACTGGCTTTTGTTTCGATTTTTCTTTGTTATTATTGTTATTGTTGTCTCTTTTATAACTCAATCCCTACACCTCAAAAAAAGTTAATTGAGTTGAAAATGGAATCTGAGAATGATGTATTACTAGCGTTAAAAAAAATTAAACGTTGACAACCATCGTCTCAATAATCATCCCAATTTCTTATATGTATAGTAAGTTTTGCATTTGGCTATATCGTAAATCTTTATTATCATGAAAAATAAATTTCATTATAAACTTTTATTTTTCTAGAGTTTCTTAGATTTCTGGATTTTCCCTCTAGACATATCGATATTGCAAAGACTTAAAAGTTCAATCTCATTTCGCTGAAGAAGCTCTTCCTTATGGTATCTTCAACAAAAATAAGGCTAGTTATTGATTCTTTTTTATGACAATCTGTCTTAAAGACAGGATAAACTAAGAAAAACCTTAGAAAACTTTTCTAGGTGTTTTAGTATTTGGAATTTACTACTCTAGACATACCGTTGTAGCAAAAAAAAACTTAAGAACTCAAACTTATTTTGATAAAGATACCATTTTTAAAACAAGTTACTGTCTTTGGAAAATTTGTCTAAAAAACAAAAATTATTGGTTCAAGAAAAATCGATTATCATAAAACTTTTAAAGAAGATTTTTTAGGTCTTAAAATATTGGATTTTACATTCTAAACATGTCAATTCAAAGACTTAAAATCCCAATTTTATTTGACTGAAAACACTATTCTCATGAAGATTGCTTTATTTGACATAAATATGTATTTTTATACTCGTTATTATTAGCTTCACTTGTGAGTGAGTGAGTGAGTTATGAGTTTTTACAAATAAAAATAAAACTACTCGATGAATTTTGATAAATGAGGTATCTATAGATTCGCTTTAGTTCACCGAGTGACACTGGTTAATGGCATGAATGAAACACCACCAAGGCGCACGCTACATGCCATAAATGCATTATTCTTTAAACCCTCCTACAGGCTAAATGACTCGATGGATTTTGATGAATGAGGTGTCTTCGGATCTATCCACTCGTTATGAGTGACACGGGTTATATGGTATCAATGAAAACCAATATGGCGGACGCTATATGCCAGTATATGAAGAGTATGCTTAAAATGTTTTTAACGATCTTGTTACACTTCAGTTGTGAGTTTGTGAGTGAGAGAGCTGGAAATTGAACGTGTACTGCTGCAGTCTTTTATAAGAATATATTGTATAATCCATTTTTGTGAAAAAAAAACACATTAAACGAGAACCGCATAATTACAAATCGAAAAGCACACGAGTTGAATGTAAAAAAAAACAAAAAAATTGCATATATAAATTAAGAAAAATTGCAGAAATCAAAAATAGAATTACTCAAAATTGGCATAAATCAAATATCGAATTACTCAACGATCGCATAAATTTAATCCGCATAAATCAAAAATCGCAAAAAAATCGAAACGTGCAGGAACAAAAAATGAATTGTTTTTTTTTATTTTATTTATTTCAAAATCTCACGTCTCATAAGGACAAAAAATACAGGTGAAAAATAAAAGAATTCAAAAACTAGAATAAAAATTAAAACTAGAGTAAAATAAGCATGGAAAGTGGTCAATTAAAATTGTAGTTGGATTTTTTGACTGCATTATGTACGTACATAAAAGTATATCTGTATATGACAGTACCGTTGAGTATGCTTAATAAAAAGCATTTTTTTTAATGTAACTTGTTTTGGGTGTCATTGCATTTTCCATTCTAAACAATCGTTATTGCAAAGTTCTCTATCTTGCTTGTTTGCAAAGAGAACTCAGTTCCATTTTTGCTGAAGACACCACTCCAAAGACGACGTAGTTTATTTCGGCAATTTGTCTTGCACGACAAGAGAAACTAAGAACATCATCATCCAATCTGCAACATTTGTGTCCAAAACGAGGGGACATTCTTAGCAAGCGTCAGCTTGTACTATTACTTTCAAGAAGACAACAACAAGCGTAACATCCCGGACAAAGCATGTAAAACACGAACGAGCGCTTGTGTGACAGTCGTAAAAAGGTTGAAGGTCGGTGGAAACGGAGACGGTCATCAAAGGACGTTTCTCGTCACCCAAAACGACAGGTGAGCCAAAGAAAAGCAGGTCAAGTCACATCTTTGGAGGGAAAAGAACAGGGAAAGGTAATCGTTCCATCGAGAAATGAACCTTGCAACCCGTTCGGGCCAAGACCGGTGAAAGCTCATTTCAGATTGGCACGACAGATAATGACAACATCGGTTCAACTTTCCTTACTCTTTTCAATGTCCTTTTTGGCACCAAATCTAACCTCCTTCAACAAAAAAAAAGTACTTCTTCCAAACCCAACAGACATTCAAAATTTTGCATTTATATACGAAAGGAGTGGTTTAAATTAAGCCAAAAATATATTATTTGATAATTTTTGGTGTATGTATAACCCACACATAGTATTAGCATCGTATTGTCGTTAATAAAATTGGAACTACAAATGTCGCAAAAAAATATTAGTGATAAAAACTACTGTATATACAATGTTATCAAAAGTATCCTAAAATTTAATAATTCTAGTATTTTTAATTTTTTGGTGTATTGGCCGCTGTAGCAAAATTTTAGCATTGATCCAATTTGGTATTACTTTAAAATATCGTTTTCACAATAAAACAAAAAAGCTTTATAAGTAAATGCTTTATAAGTATAATTTTGCTTTTATGCGAAATCAAATTGATCTTTGAATTCGATATTCGATTTATGCAAGTTTTGAATAAGTCCATTTTCGATTTCTGCAAGTTTTGAATAAGTCCATTTTCGATTTCTGCAAGTTTCAAGTCATGCAAATTTTGATTTCTGCAAGTATCGATTTGCAAATTTTGATTTCTGCAAGTATCGATTTGCAAATTTTGATTTCTGCAAGTATCGATTTGCAAATTTATGAAAATTTCAATTTATGCGAATTTCGATTTATGTGAATCTAGATTAATCTGAACTTTGAGTAATGTGATATTCAATTTATGCAAGTTTTGGTTAATTCAATTTTCGTTACATTGGATTTATGTGGTTTTTACTCTACGGTGAGTAACTCCAAGTACCATACTGAGCAACAAGGTGATTCCCTATATTGTGATTGACCCTATATGGTCATTCGTTCTAAAAATTTTTAAAGTAACTAGCTAGAAACAATACTAAGGGATTGTTTGTTGTAAAAACGCCATTTTTAGTTTAGTGTAGCTTATCACTACATTGCCCAAAACTCCTCAATTGTATACATTTGTATACCGCAACTTAACTTTTGTGTACTAACAAAACTTGTTCTTATATAATTAAACTAATTTCCTAAAGCACCATAGGTGGTCATAACAAAGAAAACTCCACTTGTAAGAATTCTAACGAACGTTTCTATAATAAACATTGATTCTTAATGAACCTACCAGTCTTTTGATTTCAAAAAGCTATTCATATCGATTTCACTTTCAACTAAACTGAAACTAAAACGATTGCGCTTTACACAGTTGTGATCTTTCAGCTTCCATTATCTAAGGTTCTAAACTTCCTCGCAAAACATAAACGAATCAAAAGATACAATGCATACTGGGACTAGATTTCGATGAAAACGTTATTGTTTCCTCGACCACCACTACCTACATTATCTCGAAAATCGTTTTCTACTAAATAACAAGGAGAATCATTTCTTTGAAAGAGAAACTCTTCGAGACTTTTGACCGGTGTTTCCGTTCCATGGAAATGTCATAGCCTCGCCTTCTGACACCGACTGCGCGTTTCTCGAAGAAAAGGACCAGGGGGTAGGTTGTACAAAAGGGAAGCATGGACCACTGTAGAAAACGGTGTAGAAATCGGTATAGACACGCATCCAACGTTAGGTAGGAAGAGGAGGGTCTCTCTCCCTCTCTCTGTCTTTTGATGTTGTAGGTTGGCCGCCAACACGATGTCACGTTAATAGGCAGCAATCACATTTCCCCAAAGACCCTTATCAGCCGTAGTGGCCTCGAGTTAACTTGTACGCTCAGCGTGCGATTAGCCTTACAATTCCCTTTCAACGCCATGATAAGCGATTAAAGCAGAAACGCTCACGTCACACAAAACTTGACATCGTACGATTATGGAAATACATGCACTTTATGTCACCTATGCAAATATTATCAAGTGACGTGAATTTGTACATGGACGATAAGGTTAATAAACGTGCTTTATACACAACGTTTATTTGTATTCATATGAAGGGCTTCGGGCAATATGACGATAAGCCGCACTTTTTACCAAAAATGACGTTTTTACATCAAACTTAACTTAACAACTAAACTTAAATCCAATAAAAACCAAACTAAACTAAAGAAAAAATAACATTTATTAAGTCAAACATGATCCCCATAATTACATATGCTATTCTTCTATGGTCCGATACATCGAAATTTAGAATCGAACGACTTACCATATGTTACAACATTATCGTAAGAACCATTTTTGGACTTTCACCTTATACCTCGATCTTCGCTAAATTAAAAATTTATAAACTAATGACAATCTCACAACTCATTTCATTTGATCGACTAAAAGAAATCCCTGGATTACTTAGCAACGTTGATCACCCTTTCAATCATCACAAATTAAACTTTATATACACAGCAAATCACCGTGAAATAACTAATTTTAAATTCCAACCAACCGCAATAATTTCTAACAAATTAAACCATCACTTTTTTTATAACACATATGATAATTGGAATAACTATCAATTAGAATAAGACGGTTTGCTCATATTATAGACAATACCTCTATGCAATCTTGCAAAAAATTTGATAGACTTCTTTACACACATATTCTATGGATGCAATAGCTTTAATTTCAATTAACTCTTATAATTTTGTTTTCTGTTTTTTGTTGCTTGTTTTATTTGTGTTTTGATTCCTGTAGCCATACAGTGGTGATTCCTTGGATTGTTTAGAGAGAAAATAAAAAATAAATAAATAAACTGTTCCTCAGTACTGTTTCTAGCTACAAGTAGTTTACTTTACCCTTTAATGAATTTTTCAGAAAATAACAGCATAATATAATCACTTTGTTGCTTAGTACGATACTTTATGGAGTTTGTCACCAGAAAAAAACTACTCTCCTGAACAATTTAAAAAATTGACTTATCATTATATTGTCCGAACCCCTGTACACATAAGTATGAAAATACTAATGGCAGTAGACAACTGTGATAGCGTAGTATTTTTTTTAATAATTTGTTTTATATGTTTAATATACAGTATATGGCGTAGTTGGGTATTTTATTTTTATATAGATTTAGATTAAAGATTTGAAATAAAAATTTTAAAACCTCGTTTTTTGTCCAATCTTTCAATGTTGTGTTTTTGTTTGCCAACTAAATTTTAAAACTATTTGAAACAAACACGTGAAACAATATTTGTGTTATATGTTTTTATTTCGGATGGATTCACAACAGTAAGTTATTGCACATAAACTATATGTAGTTAACTATATTGTAATTAGTGTATGCAATCCATTGTATTTTGTTTACTCCCTGCGAGTGTAAAATTTTAAATAAAATAAAAATAAAATATTGTATAGCAAGTGGTTAAGTTTAATACTAGCTGCATTAGTTTGACACTAGTCCAGTAATCAGCGAAAACCCAACTTGACGTGTCAATTTATTTGAAACAACACGACATGAATCCGTCAAAATTAAATAAAACAAAATTTTCCACTGGATATGTCCAAGTTCAAAATTTTAGCTCTGTAGGTCATCATAAAACTACCACGAAAAAATTTCATTCAAAGAGATTGTTGAACCGTGAGAACCCCCAAGTGAAATTGAATTAGATACTGGAATATTGAAATAATTGATTAGTTGTATGAACGTTAACTTAAATCAATGAAATCTATTAATTCGTAAAATAGCTAGTTAAAAATGAGAAATCTTGTAAAACGTTTTATATTTCTAAGTTATCACCTAATCATATTGAATACTAACAACATTTTTTTGCTTATGATGGCGAACATCCAGAAGAATTTCTGTTATCGCATATTTTCGAAATTGCAATATAATAAACGTGTAATACTTTTTTCTTCGATAAAAATAAAATTATAACCTGTATAAACAATGATAATATAAGTAACGCACTAGCTCAATTATAATACACAAAGCTAGCTCTGGGAAGAAAAAGTTACCTAAAAGTTACAACAGGCATCTCCTTAAATAGAAAATAATAGGGGTGGAGAGGAAAGTAAAGTTGACAGTAGATCATTACTTTCAACATCATTTCTGTGACGGATGTTTGTACGAAATTGAGGGGGGGAGGTCAATTCTGATTAGCTACGACAACAACAACACGTTGGGTGAGTAACTAAGAGGTAAGAACGTGGGGGAAGAGGGATGATGTTCGAAATCGATCTTATCGCCTAATTCTTCTTCTTCGTCCTTTCACGTGCAGCTGGTACGTATCTCCAACGTCCAACTTTGTCACGTGAAAATAGGCTCATTACGGGTGGTACTTGCTCGTTAAAGACTAAAACTCATTAAATAATCTTAAACTCGATTTTTCAACGCAAGGAAAAAAAATTGAAGGGAAAAAAATCGAAAATTTCTGAATACTTTTAAACACCCCTCCACGTGGTGGTTCCTTAAGTCTTACACCAAAATAGTTTCCCAATTTTTTTCTTTAAAAAAAAATGACATCATTTTACTTGAAACACGTTTCGTTAAGAAGCGACCCCCTTTAACCCAACCCCGTTTTACGTTCGCTGCAGGCGCTACACGAAGCATCAGCGCATGCGCACTGACAAATTTGAAACAGCAACACCATCTGGTGGACGCCCTATGAATCTTCTTGAGTAAAAGTTGGAACTGGAACTCAACTGACTAATAGCCAACCTCTAAACGAGACTGACAGCTCTGACATCCATTTTGCCCACAAAATCTTACCAAAGACCAAGTAAAAAAAAAATTGAGAACACCACCCGTACATTTAAGAGAATTTCAACTTTTTTTAAGCACAATTTAACATTTACGATTTATACAAAAAAAAAATTTCATTTCACGCAAAACAATATTTTTGTATAAATACGAGCTTTCTTAAAAAAACAAGGCTTCCCTGCAAGCATCGTAAGCTCAACGTGAAGCCAACTTCATAAAAGTCACTTCAAAGTTGTTTTTCCCTTTTTACAAGTACAACTTGTAAGGTACAAAAACTTACTTTTTAAGTATTTATTTATTTATTTATTATTTTTTACACCTCATTAAAATAAATCAATTCGGAATTTGTTACCAAAACAAAACACTAAAAAGTCAAACAATAGTAAAATTAGCCTTAAACAAGATGTGTTTGTACAATTTAGTCTTGAAATGATCACATTTAACGGCACAAGTTTTTTGTTTCGAACAAGTAATAGCGACTTTCCTTATTGAACGTATAACGTATTTTAATTTCCGCCTAAGACGTTTAAGACATTTTCTGTTCGAGATATTTTTCACTGAAAAGTACTGTACAACTTTCTAGATAATATTTTTGAGGCTTTATTCCACTCAATCTGTGTCTGATTGATCAAATGATGTTAGTTATGATCAATCAGATCATAACTTTTATAAACATAAAAGTATCATAAAGATCAAAAAGATCATAAACAGATCATGATTTTGTTGTTAAACGGTCCCTGGGACCGTTTAACAACAAAATTTAAAAGTTTTCGTTATTTATTTATTTGTTTATTTCAAGTTAAACGGTCCCAGGGACCAGAAATATATACAACACAATGAGCGAGTTCCGTATGCGAGTTAAGTGTTCATTATTATAAGATAATTTTTTTTAATTGTATGTGTTATGTGATTTGCGCAAACAACGGAAAACATTAGATTATATGAGAAATTAAACAAATGTAAATTTTTGTTTTATACAAAACAACATCTTCGCACAAATCAAATGTTTCCAAAATTAGCAAACGTTTAGCTAATTTCCAAGTATAGAATTTTCAATTACACAATGACAAGCATCTAAAAGTAACTTGCAATTAGATAATTCTCCAATATTAATGTAATCGTCATGGATAATTCAACTTGATTGAAAAGTCATTGCATACAACGAAGCCCAAATAAACCAAATTCACCGTTCATTATGGATAGAACCCCCAACTTCAAAACGTTGAGTCAAACCACTAAATTAACCAAAAGTGAACGACTGAACCGGAATCAGTGAACGCATACACACACACACACACAATCCCGTAAACCTCCTTTCTGCAACTTTAATCGTCCTCAAAGTACAAGATAAGTTGGTTACCACGAGTTTTAAGCTAAGCTAACTCCTGTCTTTGAAAATTTCACGACGGGTGAAAAATTCGAACATCAATTATCCGATTCTTGAGAGGGTTGTAATCAGATCTCAGTGTCTCAACTTTTCTTCCCCCCTCTACTTTCTTCGGTCTTCCTTTTATAGGACCAAAACTCCTTCATTATCTATCCACAGCGAACAGCCTCAAGCAGCTTTTCCCACAGACAACAAGAAAGGGGTTGCCAACAACTTCTTTTCCAATTCGAGGCAGGATTAAAGTGTAATGCTATCGAAAGGATGCGAGAAAAATCGATCTGCTCA